>SMDT01001531.1:0-85039 GCA_005392925.1 Aquilaria sinensis | reverse complement strand
TACAAAATCAATATTTATGTGAGTTTACTATACATAACAACTGTGTGGGAGCATTCATACATAGAGTAGACTAATGCCCTCACCCAAGAGCAACTCTTAAGTCTAGGACTCCTTAAAACATAGACAATGGAGGCAACTAAGAGTACTATATATATAAGCCTTAATTGAGATCTTCTTGAACTAACTCCCACCTTGGATGCAAGTCCTAGTGGCGAGTCACAAAAATCCTTGTCCAAGTGCTACTAGGCTCTGGAGCCAAATGAAGACTCTAGTTAGTATTGTTACTTCACCAACAAGTTACCTAAGTAAACTAGAATCATAAAGATTCTTAAGGGAGATACATGCAACAAAAGCTAACTACCGCAATAATCCTCAACGGTTACCCAGTCCAACAACTTCAGAATCTACACAACATAACTAGAGAGTGAGAACTTAAACATTCTTAGTAAGGGTCTTCATAATACCAGCAAGAAAATTCCTAAAGATTCCACATATAAGAACATATGTAACCTATCGTGAGCTCATACAGCCTGAGGGTCTAATATATGCATATACCTTGGTCCCTTGGGACCACTTTCCATCCTAGTCCTTAAACTACAAGGCATAGCCTTGTCCTCTAGCAAGCTTAGCTTGCCAGCCTAACTAGTGATAAATCACTAGTTAAACCTCTCCCGTTTATATTGTACAAGGGTACTATGGTGGGACTATTGTAACTAAGCCATAAACACATTGTAAACTAGGTGCAGTAAGGTTTCACCTTGCAACCTGATGGCTAACGGGATGGCTAGGTCACCAAGGGTTCTAAACCTTTCACCCTAGCTAGTGGTACTTAGTTGTGATCCTTAGTAAAATAAATTTCTTACTTATGGTAGAAGTAACCAAAAAACTTTACAAAACTTAAGAAAACTCTTAGGTCTCGAAGGACTTTTGAATGTCTCATAGGACCCCCTGTTGACACCAAATTTCGTCCGACCTTTTTTTTTAAAAAAAAAATTAATTAAAAAATTAATTAATTATTATTATACATAAAAAAAAGGGAGAGAGAAAATTAAATTAAATAGTTTAGGGGGGCATTTTTTTATAGGATTAATTAAGTTAATATCTATATGTGTGTATAAAAAAATGATTATTATTAATTAATTAATTAATATTATTATTTAAAAAAAATATTAAATTAATTAGTTTAGAGGGAATTTTGTTTTATAAGGGTTATTCAAAATAATAATGATATATATGTATGTATAAAATATAAAAAAATAAAATTCCATAAAAACTTAACAAAAATGAAAAGTTTGGGGTAAAAATGACAAAATTGAGAAATTTGGGAAAATATGACAAAATCTGGAAATTTCAGGAAAATTTGGTAATTTTTCGCGTCATTTTTGGGCCAAACAGACGTTTTAGGCCTAAATTGACAGAAAAAGACAAAATTGTCTCAATCAGAACTTTCAGGAACATATCCAAAGTCAAAGAGACGTAAAGGACTGAAACTGTCATTTTTCCTAAATTAAGTGATAAGTCTTTTTTTAATTAAATTTTGAATTTTTTATTTATAGGAATCAAAGGCCTCTTCCCCTATAAATACGGGTCGAAATATGTGAAGAAACCAGGAAAAAAAATCAAGATTAGAGCTGTTTTGGGAAAAAAGGGAAAACTGTAGATGTAGTCCCTGTTCCTCTTTCCCTCCTTCCAGGAAAGCCTAAACTCTCCTTTCTCTCTGTTTATCACTTTATCGTTCTCTCTCTCTCTCGTCGTTTTTCCGTCGCTTGCCTCCGTCACGCCCCTACCTCCCCCCCGTCGCCTCTCTCCTCCGTCGCCTCCCTCTTTTCTCTCCCTTCTCAGCTCGCCTTCCTCCCTCTCCCTCCGCTCACCCTCCTCCCTCTCCCTCCTTGCTCGGCCATCCCTTCTTCCCTCCCTCCTTCCCCTGCTGCGCCGTCCCCTTTCCGGTACGCCACGGCCGTCGCGTCAGCCACCTCCCCTGCCCATCCCTCGCCGTCGCCTCTGTTTCCAGTTTCGCAGGAATTCAAAAATTACTTCTTTAGGTAAACTTCTGGTTTAATCCTCCATCTTTCCATATTTATTCCTTTTGGTCACTAATCTTTTTTCTTATTTATTTCAGCAGAACTAACAATAAACTTTTTATTTGTTTATTTTTTTATTTCTTATTATTTATTTTTTTCCATGGAAGATTATACCTCCTACTTTTTAAGTGGATGGCCAAAAAGCCCCACTTTTTCTTTATTTATTTAATTTTCTGCAATAATTTAATTTATGCAATTTTATCGTTTAAGTGGATGGCCAAAAAGCCCCACTTTTCTTTATTTATTTAATTTTATGAAATTATTTAATTTATGCAATTTTATCTTTTAAGTAGATGGCCAAAAAGCCCCACTTTTTCTTTATTTATTTAATTTTCTGTAATTATTTAATTCATGCAATTTTATTTTTAAGTGGATGGCCAAAAGCCCCACTTTCTTTATTTTTATTTATTTATTGTCCTTTAATTTCCATTTATATACTTTATGTGATTTTATTTATTTATTTACATGTGTTATTTAATTTATGCATTTTTTTAAAGTGGATGGCCAAAAAAAAAAGGCCCCACTTTATTTTTATTTATTTTCCTTTATTCACTTTATGTAATTTTTTTTTATATAGATGGTTAAACTTATTTCACTTTTAGCCATAAAAATAAATAATAACAAATAAAAAAAAGAGTTTTTTTTTCTTTCTTATGTGAATAATTAACCTTATTCCATTTATTTTTTTTTAGGCCTAACCAAAAATCCATTTTTATTTTTTTTAACAAAGTCCCCATCCTTTGTTATTGTGGAACACATTTTTTTATTTATTTCTTTAAAAACAACAAAAAGTTAACCTTTTATTCCTTTTATTAAAAATTAAAAAAATCATAACCAGACGATTCCAAAAAAAATTAATTTTTTAAGTATATCTTTAAAATCTATGGATTAGATAATTTTTTTTTAAAAAAAAATCTTTCGTCAAACTAAAATAATAAAAATAAAAATAAATATTAATATTAAAATCATTAAAAATCATTAAAATTTATAACCAAAATTTAATAATTAATTAAATAACTAACAATAAATTAAATTTTAACTTACTTGGTGATACTCGGCTCTTAGGTCCAGCTTAGTGAAATAAGCAGCTCCATGTAATTCGTCTAGCATATCCTCCACTACTGGAATGGGGAAGCGATCCTTGATTGTTGCTGTATTAAGTGCCCTGTAGTCGGTGCAGAAACGTCAGCTTCCATCTTTTTCCTTTACCAGTAATACCGGAGAAGAAAAAGGGCTGGTGCTGTTTCGGATGAGCCCTGAGTTAAGCATCTCCTGCACTTGCCTCTCAATCTCCCCCTTTCGGTAATGAGCATAACGGTAGGGCCGCACATTGATAGGTTCCGTCCCCTCTTTGAGGGTAATGCAATGCGAGATTTCTCTAGCTGGTGGAAGGCTTGTGGGCTCTTCAAATAATTCTGGAAATTCCTCCAAGATTTGTCGCATATCCGCTGGTACAAATGGGGATCCTATGGTGGCTTGAAGGTACATAGTGAATATCGCATGTCCCTATCTAAACTCTTTGGTACATTCCTTAAGAGATGCCACCTGGATTGGTTGAGCATAAATCCCTTGTATCCTGCAGTTTTGATCCTCCTACACAAAGTCCATATTCAGCTGCTTCCAATTACAAATAACAGACCCCAATGTTTCTAGCCACTGAACTCCTAGCACAATATCCAGCCCTGACAGTGGGAGTGAATAAAGTGTAAGAGTAAAAATGGTACCCTGTAAGTTTACTAATACCTTCTCATAACGTCCCTGACATTTCAACCGTTCCCCATTAGCTACACTAACTGTGAAGGATTCGGTGGAGACCACCGATAGCTGCAACAGGTTTGCCAGACGTTCGCTGATGAAGTTATGGGTTGATCCGCTGTCTATCAACACTATGGCTTCCTGGGGACCAATACTGGCTTTAACTCGCATGGTCTTGGGGGCGAGCCATCCTGTTAATGCATGTAGTGTGATCTCTGGCTTCGGTGGTTCCCCTTGCTCATCATTTGCTGGCGTCGACTCTGTGCTTTCTGCACAAACAATATCGTTCATCCCAATTGGACCCTCTAGCAATAAGAGTTGTGGTTTTTGACAACGGTGGCCCGCTGTGAACCTTTCGTTGCAGTGGAAGCATAATCCTTGGGCCCTCTTCCTCTTCATTTCCTCCCAGCTTAAGCGCCGAACTGGAGTTGTGTTAACAGTTGGGGTGGCACGTACTGCTACAGGTAATGGTGGGGGCTGCCGGAATTGTTGCGGTGGCGGCCTTGTGAACTTTGGCTGCCTCTGTAGCTGGACATCTCTCATCCTGGCCAAACTAATGGCATCTTTCAATGATTGAGGTTTGAACATTCGGATACCATCTGCTATTTCCGCCTTCAACCCCCCCATAAAAGTTCCCACGAGAGCCCTTTGAGTCCAGTTATGAACTCGGTTGCCCAGCCTCTCGAATTCACGTTGATAATCGCGTAGACATCCTTCTTGTTGCACCCTCGATAAGGCTTCATCAAAATTTTCAGCGTCTAATGGTCCGAAACGAGCCCACAGCTCTTCTTCGAATATTTCCCAAGTCATCGTCTTTCCTTCAACCTGGAATGCCTTGCGAATCCACTGCCACCATTGGTTAGCTTCGCCTTCTAAATGGAAGGATGCCAAGGGGACCTTCTGAGTCTCATTCGTATCCTGAAACTCAAAGAATTGGTTAACTCTATTAAACCATTCTGTTGGATCATCTCCGGAGAATCGAGGAAACTCTAATTTGGCTGTTTTGGATGAGAAATTTCTCCTGCAAACTTCCGTCTTGTCCTGGTAGTTGCGTGAATGCCTCTCACGCCCAAAACCAATAACACCCGAAGCTTCTTTGCTGGATAAAACAACCTCTGATAATCAGCTAATGGTTTCCTCCAACTGTTGCAGCTTATCAGCCATTCCTTGTTCCATTGGTGCAGCCCATTCTGGACTCCCCCCATCGCTATCTCCAAAAGCTCTATCTGCTCCTTGTTCGTGGCCATCAGTGTTGCAATGGTCAAAGAAGGATGTAGTGCAGCTTTGATACCAATGATAGGTCCCAATCAGAACTCGCTAATTTGCAAAGAAGATATATTCTCTTTGGGTGAGAATTAGACCACAAAAGTCTGATATAAATGCTTGCTATCCTCCTTTACTAGCTGATGTTCTTTAAATAGTAAAAGAATGAAACTGCCACGCACTACTAACCCATAAAACAAGGTTCCTATCGTGGCATGACTTCTTTAATAAATAAACATGCTCTGCTAACAGAAACGTGCTTAACAAATGGTTAACAGAAATGCTAAAATCTCCCCACAAACGTTTTCAGCCACGATACTTGGGATTTGGCCGAGGAGCCCTTGCTGATCTTCGTGGACCTCTATCAGATTAAGATTCTATTTTCTTTTGAATTTTCTTTCTCCCTTCTGATTCTTCATAATGAATTACTTCTTATAACAAAACATAAGCATGCATGAACACGTCAGAGATTTGGAATGTCCCTTTGATGAATTGCTTTTCAATTTTGACGATTGGTTGCTCAAATTTCAAATTCCATCTCACCTTTAAGTTTTTAAGTAATCAATAATTATGGTCTCTTCCATACTTTGAAACGGCTGTCATTCCATTCTGGCAAGAAACTTTCTCCTTCCTAATGGATGTCGACAGTAACTAATTAACAGTACGTAACACTGTTTTAGTTGACCAATATTGCATGATGAATGATTACAGCATGTTGGTTTTTTTTATCTTATGGAGCTGACAAGCCATTTTGATTTTGGAAATGATAATCTTTCATTTGGGACATTCAATTTTTTGTGGCAGGAAGTGACTGCGGGTCCTGAGAATAGAACTGCAACATCCAACAACAAGTTTCTAAGGGTTAATCTCATTCGAGATTTTGCTGGATACACCAATATTCCCACATTTGAATATTTTTATCTTGTCATCCCAAGGCAGGTATGCTATTTTCCGGACAAACATTATGATGATCTGCAAATTACTAACTATAATTTTATTATGGTACAATTACATGTAAATTGCCTGCATGACATTTTCGAAAGTAGTAAGAAAATGGAGTAATACAAATATGAAGGTTCCTGTTCTACGAAGGATTAAACATGTATATATCTGAGAAAAATTGTCCAAAATTTTCTGGTTTTTGAATTTTCTGAATTATCAAAAACAAGTGAACAATTGAGGTTCGCTAAGTGGCTTTCTGCTTATTAAATTCTGCATATCGTGTCTTTGTAGGATGCTTACTCTAGGTTTCTCATGGTAGCCTTTAAACAGAAGTATGTTTCATGATGATATATTCTGACACTTGTACCTGTTCTTTTTTTTTTTTTTCCTGAAAAACTATTTAACCTTTTTTTTGTTATCCTTGTAGTAGTAGAAAGCGGATAAAGACATTCTATTCCGTAATTTTAATAGCTGTAGTACTTATAAAGTCAGTTCATAACTTGTGGACTAGACAGAGGTTGTGTATGGATAATAAAAAACCACAGACGACAATCAAATCCCTGAATGACAGGGTAAAAATTCCATATTTGTCTCTGTTAATATTGTCTGAAATGTTGCTTACTCAGTAGCTTCTGGTCAACAAAATGTTTGTCTAACATGGGGGAGAAGAAGAAACGTATGACCTATAACAAACATATCTTTTACCTCTTTTAGCCAAAATTTTCTGTAGAATATGTGTATTTGTACATTATCTACCAAATACGCTCAGACGTTCTGTTACTGAATATTTACCTTCTGTGCGTAGGGCATGTCTGGTCAGCCACAGAATTTGGTAACTAACTTTTCTATGTGGATGCTACTTGAAAGAGTGAGGCTTACTTTAGATGGTATTGAATGCAACAAAATTGGAGTGAGCTATGGGGCTTTCAATGGTCAACCAAACTTTTGTTCCTCACCATTTTGGAGTTGCTTGCACAACCAGTTGTGGAACTTCTTGGAAGTGAGTGAACATCATCACGTGTTAAGTCTTCTAGCAGTCTCTCACATTCTGTTACATATTTTCAAGTGAAACAATTTAAATGTGAGCGCTTCTGCAGTTTTTCTGCAGTTAGTCATGTACAATTTACATTCAACTCTTTAGAATTTGCAGCAATACTATTTGCTTCTTAGATACTACAACTGATGAGATTTTCTTATTGTGCTTTGAATTTAGTAAAAGCTCATTTTGTCATTGATAGGCTGACCAGAATCAAATCAGCCAGAAGCAAGTGCCACTTTATGGTGTGCAAGGAAGGTTTGAAAGAATAAATCATAAGCCCGTATGCTTCTGAATATACCATCTGATAGTTTCAATTTTGGTATAGACGACTGGGTCTCATTCATTCTCAGTTGGCGTCAATTGTGATGGCTTAATTTTCCTTTTTCTCATTTGTTATTGTCAGGTAAATTCTTCTTTATAAACTTGATGTAGTTTCTATTTACTTCATTACCAATGTTAATCAATTGGTTAATTGAGAATAATGGACCTTGGAACACCATAACGGAAACTTCTTAAAGTGTACTGTCCTCTTCATGAACGAAGAAATTATTTCCCTTTCATATCATAGGTGATGAAAAGAAACTTCTTAAAGTGCTGTGAATGATGGTTTTGTATCCATGGTCGTGAGGCTTTGTTTTGTTGTAAGGAAGGTGTATTGGCATGTTTACAGGTCCCTCAAGATCAAGGGGCTCTCTGATGCCATTTTGTTGGGTATTAAGGCAAAAAAGCAAGTACATGAGAGCAAGGGACAGCTGGAAACCACACACATTTTATTGAGCAACAAGGCTCTAATTTATAGATACGAAAAACTAACAACCAAAGCTAATAACTAGCAACAACTTTGCTAAAAGTCTCCTAATAACAACCAACCATATCAGGTTGTTTCTAACTTCCATCTTATTGATAAGAATAATAAAAACAACTAACTTGTTGATTCTAATCCACTGCAACAACTCCATTGCCATCCTCCCTGCAGTAAAAAAAACAGAACATCGAGTTGTGATACTGTGGTTGCTTTTGAATCTCGGATCTGTTCTTCCGGAATGTCTTGTTATTCATCTCTGGTGAGACTATGTGGCTTTGTTGATCATTGTGTTCTCCATTAGTTGAATGTGTAAACCCTTTGGAAACTGTAATCCAGGAGTTCGGAGTATGTCTCCCCCTTTGATAACTAGCCACCTGGCATCTTCTTAGTGTTAGATTGTTCCCTTTTATGCATATAAACGTAGAAGCCTAGTGCTATTCTCCTACCTGTATTTTGTTACCAAGCAGTGGAGGAATACAGCCATCTGCATCTTTGTGAAATCTGCTCCTATGCAAAATCTCAGTCCCCCACCAAATGCCATGAAATTCTTAGACGCACCATTTAGTTCAATACCCTGTGGATTAGAACAACATATTGAAAGATTTATTTATTTATTTTCTCTAGTTCAGAATTGAAAGCTTTTTGCTGCCAGGTCAAAGAGGAGATTGTTCATTTTAGCTTACCTCCCATCTCCATGGATTAAAGCAAAGGGGATCCTCATACTTTGCTGGATTCAAGTGCACTGCTGGGGGGCAAACCATTATTGCCCAACCTGCTGGAATCGTATAGCCTGCAATTTCAGATTTTCTATGTTAAATATCTCATCATATATTTGAATTTGGAGATGTGGAACACATTCGCGTCTATACCCTTGAATTGGATATCTCTGAGTGCTTTCCTGAATATTCCTGGGGCTATGTTTGCTAGTCTGACATTTTCGTTGATGAACTGTGAAGCGGACTTGTCAGTTCATGGTACAAAATAACATTACATTCTTATGAACAGTCAATACAAAGGGAATAGCTTTTTCACCTGAAAAGTAAATTTCATTGATTTGTACTCTTGCCATGTTAGTCCAGAGCCAGTGGTTTCCCGGTTTCTTATAATTGCTTCATGCTCCTCCTGTGAGAGTGTAGATATATGTCATTGTGGTTTTCCTATGAAAACTGTGTGAATTGGAAGGGCTTCACGTACCGTTAACTGCTCCAGCACCAATGGATGGTCCGACAGGAATTTTATAGCCAAAGTTAGAGCCAGTGAAGTTGTTTCAAAGCTAGCGAAGAGTAGCACAAACATCAAATCCAATGCAATTGCCTCTGTTAGGATTGTGCCCTCCTTCTTGAGCTCTTGAAGAACATAATCAAAGAAGTCAGCCTGGTGTTTCCTGGGCTTCGCACGCCTTTCCTCTATTAGGTTCTTTAGCATCCTCATTGCCCTTTTCCGGCCCTAGTTAAACATTGGAGAGCTGAGAATTAGCCACATAAAGCTAACATTTCTTCAGTACAAGCTAACAATTCTTCAGTACGATAATTCAAGCAGCCACAGAAGATTGCTGAAGTACATGTAGACATTTATGATAAGCTGTCCCTGGAAGGTCCAAGGGGAAGGAGATTAACCCCTGGATGAATGCAGCAAAGTTTTCCTTCAGGTTCTCTGATGAGTTCTCTTGGTCATAACTGATCAATTTTTTGGCAGTCAGATCAAAAATCATCTGCAGAAACCAACACGGTATTGTAAGAATGTTTACAAGGATGCCCAAAATTTCAAGAAAAAAGAGAGAGAAAGAATGCATCATGCGAATTACACTAGCAGTTGCTTCTTTTACTTCTACAGTCCCCTCACTTGACCATTGTTTCAACCTTCTGCAAGCTGTATGCTCTACTTCAGGTATCACCTTCTTAAGACTCTCCGGGCCAAAGAGACTTAGCACCATGTTCTTCAGGTATTTGTACATGAAACCATGTAATGACCCAACGTTCTGCCTCCCAAATATTTCTGTGAATGTATCTGGGTACCAGCTCTGGAACAGCTGTCCTTCTTGCTGAAAGATGAAATGATTGAGATCGGAGTCTGTCGATACTACCACCGGCCTCCCTACCAAACTAGTCTTGAATATTGGCCCGTACCTGAAGGTGAACACTTTGTTGAGATTAAATTACTTTATAGAAACCACACAACATATGCATATGTGAGCATGGTTATATAGCTGGCTTCATTAGCCAGGGTAAACATACCTATTCATCCTCTCTTTGACAAAGGGATGGACATCAAAAGAAGTGCTTGGAGAGAAAAACTGAAGGGTCTCACCGAGAAGTGGGAGCCCCATCGAGCCTGGCGGAAGCTTGCCATTGCATCTAGGATTTCTCCATTTGTAAACAAAATGTGTGATGTAGGCAATAACTAGAGCAGCAATGCACAACCCCAACATTTTGTTTAACCGATAAATGCAAACTTCAAGAGAGGAATATCTTGGTTCAAGAGAGGACAGTGGTTTTGCTCTGCAGAAATGGACGGGAGAGAGATTTCTGATCAATAATGGAAAGGAGAGGAGTGAGATTTCTGATCACAAGAGTGGAATAAGAAATCTCTAATGAAGTTTTAATTAGCATATGAGATCAGAAGAGTGCTACCAATGCCAAGTTTTGGAATATGTATGATGCATCAGATGAGGGCCTGAGAAATCTCCTTAAATAGGCAGGCAAGGCTTTACATGCTACAACTGTTGAGGAAATAAACTATCATTTTTTACAAAAGTGATTCATTTTCAAAATCAACTTATTTTTGTACTTATTATTCACTTTATCAGTATATAATATGCTGACAATAACTATTACAAAAAAGAAATTTTTACTTAAAATTTTTCATCCAATATAGATTAGCAAATATTCGATAGATGTAAATTTTGAATTTTTATGTTTACCAGTTTGACATCTAACAAAATCTACAAAGACGTTTAGCAATTTGACATCTCATGGAAATTTTGCAAACGGAAGGAAAATTTTACAAAAAAATGTTACTTCAAGGATAGAATTGCTAAGTTCATCACTTCTATGGATACATTTGTAATTTGAGATATAAATTAGGGACAAACAATGCAGTTTAGCCTTTTAAACAGTTGTCCAACAGACATAAATTGCACCCGTGGCCCCTAACCTTTTTATTGTTATCCTATTTTAGACTCTAACCTCAAAATCTTACATAAAAAGTCATCGAACTCAATTTTTGGTTTTATTTTAGACCTTTGGAGAATGAAAATCGTTAAAATTGATGAATCTGGCCATGTGGCATGCTGGTGTAGATGATTTGCCACAGTGGCACAATGAATTAACAGCTATTGATGATGTGTAAAAAGGAAAAATAATAATAATAAATTAAATCCAGCCTTCTACCTTCTCTTTCACTCCTCTGCCCATCATCAGCGGCTTCCACCTCATCTTCCACATCCTCCGACAACCCCTTTTTGCAAAAGCACACTGCAATTACTCCCCCTGTGGGGAAATCAAAAGTTTTAATAAAGAATGAAGTCGATATTGGGGAATTGAAATCAAAGTTGAGGAAAACAAAATTGGAGTTAGGGAGGGCAAACAAAGGGATGATAGTAGGTGCATTATGCATTGCCCCTACAACAGCTCCACCTCCATCTCAGCACCAACCCCACCTCAATTTTAGCCTCCTCTACCTTTGATTTCTCCTTTGCCCCGTACCATAACTCGTGAAATCACCAAATCACAAAGCCAATGAGAATTGGGAAACCCATGAGAACCGTTGGCTGGTAGGGTACAAAAATGCAGTTATTTGGGGTGGCAAGCCATTGGTTGAAACAGGCAATGCGGTGAGAAGGCTTCAAGCTGGGCGGCGGGAAGGCAGGAAAGGAAGGGGATTGGCAGACAAGGAGGTGGGGTGTTTGATTTCGGTGTGAACGGACGAGGGAAAAGTTGCACAGATGGTGGAAGTGTCACACAGAAAGGCTGGAGCAATAAGGATGGTGAGGCTGACCGTCGGCGATGCTAGGGTTGGTGGCTGGTGTTGAGCAAGGGGGAAGAAATACAGGGGTGACAGCAACAGTTGAAGAGATGTTAGAGTTTTAGGGGAGGGAAGCTGAAAATTCAGGGGCCTAGCTGAAAATTATTGTCCTATTTTATTTAGCACTGAAAGTGGTCTTTCCCCCTCTAACTTGAAAAAACAATTTTTTTAGAATTAAGAATTTCTTATAATTTTTTAATTTTATGTTTGATTCATTTTTGTTTATATTTTTTTACGTTTCCCAAATTTTAGAAAAAAAAAGCAAAAAATATATATGTTTTTTGCAAAAATAAAAATTTCAAAGATCTTAAAATTTCAAAGAACAAAAGATATCTCAAAATAAATATTTTTAGTCATTAAAAAATAATCTCCAACAAACTCATAAAAAGCTTGTTAATGGGTTTGAAATTTTTTCAAAAGAATAAATAAGATAATAGTTTTCCCAAATTAGAAAAGAATATTAAAGAGACCTATTGAACAAGAATTAATTTTGTATGCCAAGTATTATTCAGCCGAAGCCAGATTTGCATTAATTCAAATGATGAAAATAAAGAAATCCTCCTAAAGTATGATTATTTATCATTTGAGGTATAAATAAAAAATATTGTATCTGCTTTGCAAAAATTGAAAGAGAAAATGCTTGTTCTTCTCACCGTAAGAAAATGGATGATCAATTTTGAAAAGCAGTTTGAACAAAAAATTGTGAAAGACAAATTGGTATTTTCTTAAAAGGTTTTAAAACACCAATAGAACAAAGTCATGGAAAAGACCACCTCTATTCCTAAATCTTTCTCAAATTTTCTACTTAAGTCCTAAAACTTTATAAATTTCTATTTAAATCCTAAAAATTTTAAATTTTATATTTGAATACTAAAACTTGCAAAACATGTAATTAGTTTGTCCTAAAGTTGACTCCAAGACAAGTGGAAAAAGGTTTAGGACTAACTGCTTACAGTTTTTGAAAGTTTTAATACTCAAATAGAAACTTGAGAATTTTTTTTACTTCAATAAAAAAGTGATAAAATTTTAAAACAGTGAGTGTGTTATTTTCCCTCAATATATATTAGCAGATGCCCTAGGCTATACACTAAGGGTTTATTTAAAATTAGTTTTTGTTGATAATCATCATTAACAAAATTGATGCAACTCTGTTTATAGAAAATAATAACATGAACGTCAGAGAAAAAATCACAAAAAACCGCTCCTATTTTAGATTTGGATTAAATCAGCGACTATTTTTTTTCCACATATACCAATCATGTTTTTAAATCATAAGAGTATTTTTTCATGTCCTCGCCACTTCAGCAAAATGACTAAAGTGATGGGGACATTATAGAGATCTAGAGTTTGACTCTAGTCTACTCACTACAAACATCTTACCATAATAACTAATTTAATTGTTTTCCTTTCAAGTCCTAGTACAACTGACATGTCCCGCCCCTTAATTAAAATAATAGTATCTTTTCCCTTTGTATATTTACAAGGCCAATTCTTGCGTGCGTCCGGCGCACGCGTAAGCCATGCCCCTAAAGTAATTTATTTTGTACAATATAATCCCTAAGATTTAATTTTTGTTTTATTTCCTTGAACCACCATGCCCCGCGTCCAGAGCCTCAGATCGGACCTCTTGCACGCCGATGTAGAAACGCCTGGCGTCTGCACCAGCTGGCCCTTCATCCGTGCCTACCGACCCTCCATCCGAGAGTCGTCGGCGTCCGTACCGTCCAAATTGGGGCCCTCCTTCAACGGCGAGAGCTCCGCTGGCCGCAGGATCCCCAATCAAAACATGAACGGTTTCGGACGCGGGGCATGGTGGTTCCTCTGCCGTCGATTTCCATAGGGCTGCTGGGAGAGATGAAGTGGAAGCAAGGAGAGAGTGGAGCGAGTTAGGAAGGAGGGAGAAGGGAGAGCGAGGCGACGAAGGGAGAAGGGAAGGCGTCGGCAGTCATTGCCGAGAGTGAGAGGAGAGAGAGAGAAGAGAAAAAAAATTTTCCTTTTCTAGTTCCAGGCCCCCCCTTTCACGATGGTTCTCGCGTTTTCTTTTTTAATCTTTTTTTTTTTTACATCCCCACACACACACATGCACGCACATATATATATATATTATTTTCAACTAACCTTACAAAATAAAAATGCCCATAAACTAATTAATTTAATTTAATTAATTAATTTTTTTTTAAAAAATTTCTTTTTAATGATAATAATAATTAATTAATTTTTTTGATTTCTTTAATTAATTTTTTAAAATTTTTTTAAGGGTCGGACGAAATTGGGTGTCAACACATGTAAAAGAAAGAAAAACAAACATTGTCTTCTAAAAGAACAAAGATGACTTCTAAAAGAACAAACATATCCTTCTGAAAGAACAAACACTAGAAGATAAAAGAACAAGAAGTTTACAAAAACAAAGTCATGTATAAGAACAAACAGTGCATTCTATAAGAACAAACACTTAAGTAACAAAAAATAAACATGTAAAAGAAAGAACAAACATTTCCTTCTAAAAGAACAAATATGCCCTTCTAAAAGAACAAACGTATCATTCTGAAAGAACAAACATCAAAAGATAAAAACCAAGAAGTTTACAGAAATAGGGTCATGTATAAGAACAAACAGTGTCTTCTATAAGAACAACCACTTAAATGACAAAAAATAAACATGTAAAAGAAAGAAAGACAAACATTGTTTTCTGAAAGAACAAGGATGCCTTTATAAAAGAACAAACATATCATTCTGAAAAAACAAACATTAGAAGGTAAAAGAACAATAATTTACAAAAACAAGGTAATGTATAAGAACAAATAATGCATTCTATAGGAACAAACACTTAAGTAACAAAAAATAAATATGTAAAAGAAAGAACAAACATTTTCTTCTAAAAGAACAAGGATGTCATTCTAAAAGAACAAATATATCCTTACGAAAGAACAAACACCAGAAGATAAAAACCAAGAAGTTTATAGAAATAAGGTCATATATAAGAACAAGCAGTGCATTCTATAAGAACAAATACTTAAGTAACAAAAAATAAACATGTAAAAGAAAGAACAAATATCGTCTTATAAAACAACAAAGATGCCATTAAAAAAGAACGAACATATCATTTTAGAAAGCATATAAAAGAAAGAACAAACAATGTATTCTAACAGAACAAACATGCTCTTCTAAAAGAACAAACATACCCTTCTGAAAGAACAAACATACTCTTCTGAAAGAACAACTACCAGAAGGTAAAAGAACAAAAAGCTTATAGAAACAGGGTCATATATAAGAACAAACACTTAAGTAACAAAAAATAAACATGTAAAAGAAAGAACAAATAATGCCTTCTAAAAGAACAAACATACCATTCTAAAAAAATAAATACCAGAAGATAAAAGAACAAGAAGTTTATAGAAACAAGGTCATGTATAAGACACAAATAGTAGTCTAATGCCATGGCGATTTCTAGCAGTCGTAGATAATCTTCAACATTGATTTGGTACTTATGCATCGTGTTTTTGGGTTTGGTCAGAGGATCTTTTTCTAAAGAGATTTATTTTGATTGGAATACTATGATAGACAACAATGCCAATCCGTTTCACTCCGGCCAACCGGTAAGCTAGTTAGCTCCATTTTCTTCCTTCTCATGTTAATTTTATCCCAACAAGCCAACTCCTTGTTTTAGCTGGGGTTTCTCGATATTGCTTTAACCAATATTTTTTTAACAATTCTAGGATCCAACAAATTAATTAATTCCCCTAGTTTGACCAAATTGAAAACCTAGATTAGTTTCGTCAATCGGGTGTGTGCGTGTGTGTGTGTAGGGATTTCGGTAATCGATATTAATGACTGACGTAGTAATAAGGAAACAATTTCATAAAAATCATAGCGCGTCTGTCAAATGATAATTTTTAATAAGTAAGAGTTAAAGTGACAGTAGTTATATAATAGAATGAAGGTTTATGGCATAAGCCAGGTTTATGCAATCAGTACTCTATTTATAATTACGCTTGTGAGTAAAAAAAAAAAGAGAGAATATTTCCTGTGAATATTTTGCTAAAAATGTTTTTGGGGCAATATATAGCCATGTAAGAGTCAATGATAAATGATTAGGGAAATAAATTGGGCTCATCTAACGTGTCAAAATTTGAGTAGAAAGTGGATAATCGTGTAAAATCTGTATGTCAAGAATGAAAAATTGCGTTTTGGAATTGATTTATAGTCGTCACACGTTGTAGGCAACAGTTTAACGCATTTTTAATGGGAGAGGCCCAAGTCAGTAAACTTCAAAAACATTAGTAATATATTTAATAAAAAAGGAATGTGGTGGAATATGAGATGGATAAAATACGACTTAGCCAAAAAAATCACTTGAACAAGATTTTCTTCAGAAAATAATTAAATTTTTATGAATTTTCTAAATTACTCAACAAAAAAATAAACTAATAAAAAATAATGATTTCTTATAACAATTATTTTAATAATGCTTTTCGAGTTTTTTAAAATGTAAGATTTTCAATAATCCTAAAAATTGAACAAAAAATCAGTGTATGTAAAAAGTAAGCCTGAGTAATTCGATTAATCTCATGTGTAAAACGAATTAGGCAGTTGCTCCAAATTATTTTATCGAATGAGTTGCATCAGATTGGACATCCACATTTTTTAAGGGAATAAAGGTGGATATTTTCCCAAAAGGGGAAATTACCAACCCCCCTTGAGGTATAGTTGAACCTACAGATTTGTCCGTATTATTTGAAATACCTATTCTTACCCCTTGCAAAGTTAACACTATGATTCAAGAAAAACAAAGTGCTTGGCATTACCATCCTAGCCTTCTTCCTTAGAAACTTTGCTTCCCCCCAACTTGTGCATCTAACAAGCCACCCCATCTTCAACTTTGCCCTGCCATCACCACCATACCTCCCTTTTCCATCTGGTCATCCTTTGTTGTCATTTGTAGTTTCCCAAGAAATGGATGGATGATTGAGCTTGATTCATCTGTTGGGTTGTTTGGGTGAGTACTTACTTTCATTTTAAGGTTTGTGATCTTCTATGTCAATTTGTCTTTACTTGATTCTTCTTTGCTTATTTCCTTCTTTGCTTAAGGGGAACAATTTTCTTCTTTGCTCAATTCTTCTGTGCTTATGGGGAGTGATTTAGCAGGTGCAATGATGGAAGAATCCTTGTTTAAGCCAAAATTTTCCATCAAAATCTCCCTACCTGAACGCACCTAATTAGGCTTCCAAGGCCAAGCAAAGAAAATCCCAACAATGAGAATGATCCAAGGATGGGCTATAAACATCATCAAATCGCATATGACATCCCAAATCATGGGTTTTTGCATAATCTCCATAAAAATGAGAGCAAAACCATACTTACTAGGGTAGAGGAGAGAGTATTTTGGTTTGAATCTCAAGAAGACTTGGACCCCTGCCTTTCCTGATTCATTCATCTTGGTCCGTTTAATCCATGGTTATGATCTTGTTTTACGGTGGTGATCTTGTTATTTTGATTTGGGTTGGAAGGTGATAGCCAAAGTGGTATCAATTCAGCTGGAAAAACTAGCCTTGGGAAGTTTACCCAGGGGAAACCCTTCGGTAGTCAAGTCAGCTTTCTAAAGTATGAATCTGTAGTGAAGGAGATTATCAGATGCTCTAAATTAGGAATGACTTCATTGTAAAGGAATTTTGTTGCCATTCTTATTGGGTTTCCTCTTTATCTATTTTATTCTAGGCTTCCCTAATCTTCGAGAATGAGCTCCTCTAATTATTTGGCCTTGGGCTCTAAATATGGGCTTACTTTGGGTCTATATAGTATAAATAGCTCCACCCACATATAATGTGGATTTGGGTCCCACATTACATTGGTGTTGTATCTATCTAGTGTCTGCTCTTCCTAATGCGCCATTGTTTTGGCGAGGTGCATGCCTATCCTTCGATATGATGCTTTGAAAAGACATCTTTTTTGGCGAAATAGTGTCTCTTCTGATAACTTCCGGAGGGCGCCGTTAGTACAACATTATGTTGTCTTAGGTTGATGACAACTATGAATGCCCGTAACATGTGCTAGGCCCAACAGTTGTTTAGGAGTCAAAACAACTCCTATTTAATACTCCGCGAGAGAAGTGACTGAGCATAACTCTTCTAATTACTATTTGATGCCACTTTTCCTACATCTATTCGCTTAAATATTTTGTTATAATTATGGTAGTTTTCAAGGAAGTAATTCAAGAACCTATATTTCCTCCTATAAAAAGGACATGGTTTAAACTTTTTTTTTCTATTACCATTTGTTTACTGTTGTCATTCTTCTTTGCCTTAGTCAAGTTCTTTCTACTTCTTGTGCTCGAAGCTTTTCCTCTGGTCGTTTGTGGTGTTTCTCAAGTTCCCAATTTTCAGTTTTTTTTTTCCTCAATTCAACAACTTTTATGCAGCAAATCAATTCTCCTTTTATGGTACTCTTAGTTCTTTGTTTTTACCAGTTTGTCGTTGGCAATTTTTGCTTACTAGTTTTTGGTTCTTGCTTATCTCCTTACTCCTTTTGTAGTCCAGTCTTCCCTACTGACAGCCCTTACCACATTTCCTTTGGTTTTCCTTGATCGCCTCTCTTAAATCATCATCGGGAAGGGATGTCGCCAGTCAAAGCTACCATGCTTGCCACCGAAGGAACCACTATGGAGATGGGTTCCTTGATGGAGCTTTTTTCATGCAACCTTGAGGGGATGGCGAAGGCCAAGACTTCTCTTACTCTTGGCACCTTTGCCATGAACCTAAAGTGATTCTTTAGACCTAACGAGGTGGTAGCCACCTTGAAGAAATCCCAAGGAACAGAGGATGGGGGTTGCCCTGATGCCCGCATTGAGACTAACATCCTTATAATTTTTGTGGCTCAGCTTCAAGAAAGGCTTTAGTGGAGTAGTTTTGAAAACAATACCAGGTGTCATTCTCGCAGCTGGCCCTTAATTCTTTCACACACATCAACACCTTCATTATATCTTACAAGATGGCAATGGTGGACCCCTCCTTTAGAGGTTTTCCTCCACTTTTATATGTTGGAGCTAAAGAAGGATTCTGGCTTTTTCCAAATTTCCCTTGTCAACCATAGGGGTAATAAAGCTTTTCCTTTCATTTTCTGCAAGGAGTCATGGGCTGATTTGATGGTTTAGTTTTTCTTCACATTACGGGATCCTAAGTGGAGTTTCCTGTGCCTGTTTATTGAGGCCCCACAACAAGCCATTGTCAAGCAGCGCTCACTATTAAAAGGCTCCAAAGGCCACAATACCATGTTTTCCTTACATGGCTAGAGTCCATGGTTCAAAATCAAACTGTAATGGGTTGTTTCAAATCCCCTATATAGATATCTCAGAGACCACCCTTAGGTGGGCAAAGATCAATCTGGCTCACTTGACTTATCCTGACATAGAGAACCCCTTTGACTAATCTCTAAGCAAAAAGGGGTAACTAAAAGAGGCCTTTGAGAGGGCTGTGATAATCCAACGAGATTCACAAGATTTCAGGAGCTATACTTATTTCACATTTATTCTTATGCCTATTTTTCTTACTGGAGTTGTTTTAACTTCCCTTTTGTTTTTATGCAAACATGGGTAGCCACGCCAAAAAGCATTTAAGGAGGAAAAAAACATTGCTGATGGGCTGGTCGACGCCCGAAAGTTCCAAAATTTGCCAGCGGAGATTGTGCATGACTAGGAGGCTGCTGGCGCTGCCTTTTTGACCCCCTCATCCAAAATGACACTCCCTATTGGATGTAGCTAGAGGAGTCACCACGTACAAATAAGGCAGTCCTTCAACCACAAAAAAAGAGGGCTTTCATGGACACTTCATTATGACTTTTTGCCTTAGCCTTCATTATGGCTAACCATATGAACACTTCCTGGGGTTGTTACCTTGATGTCCCTTTTTTGGCCTTCATTTTGGCTAGCCTCATTCTTGGGATCGTCACCCCAATGAATGTTGTTAGCCTTCATTCATTTCATTTAGGGATCCTTTGAGTTCCCTCATTGGTCCTATTTAGGGCCTCATATCTTAATGGTTAACTTAGCCCTTATTTCTTTGTCGATTCTTCAATTTTCGTTCACCATAGAATTAGTATCACTGTCTGATGCCCAGCAGCATCTTTGTTGGGTGACATTATGACTTCGGGAGGGACTTCCTGAAGGGAAGAATGTCTGGAGCAAAGGTTTCCCAGAGGAGCGTGCCTGAAATGCTCAGAAAAAAGGGTTAGGAGGTCCCCGGAGTATTTTTCCGGGGAGGAGCCTTCGACGCCCAAGTTAGTGTCCTGAGGGGAGATAGAGGAGGAGCACTAAGGGATTAGAAGGCCTTGCTTGCTTGTGTTTCTTCAGGGAGAGAGGGTTGGATCCCTTGCCAGGGCCTGCTTCCTGGTATTTATAGGAGTGCCTAGCCCATTCAGATCATGACACATGTTCGGTCGGATGCTTTCTGTACCTTCGGGCGTAGGGGACAAGTAGCCGTTTATAGGCCCTTTGAGTCTTGGATTGAGACAGGTTGTGACAAGACTTGAACGGCGTCGGGGCGTCAGACCGCCGTTTGAGGCGGTGTGTAACGCCTATGGGCGACATGTCAGAGGCTTCTTAAATGCTCATGCCGTACTCCCGAGGTCCTCTGGGCAAGGCCCTCCTTTGGTACGTATGCCCTTCTTCGGGAATTATGCCTGTAGTTCGGGGATTTCCCTGGTTCGGGGGTTCCACCTTCGGGGAGAGTCTCTCCTGCTTGCAATAGCTGGTTCTTTATCCCCGAAGACGATCCGTTTGGTCCCCCGGGGGAGCCGGCAACATCTTTGAAATTCCTGATGTTCTAGCCGAAGTCCTGAGTTCGAGGCATTTGACTTCGCCTCTTCCGAGGTCAGTGTTAGCACTTCCTTCGGGTGACGCCAGGTTCCCGGCCACGCTTTCGGCATGAAATATGTAGTGAGAGGGGCGATAGCCCTTCGGCTATCACAGGCCCCCCTTCAGAAAGCCGAAGTGGAAACTTCGGCTTGTGAGCTTTTCGGAGAGCACCGTTCGGGGCCTTGGGTGTAATACCTGTGCCGAAGATGGACCTTTTGTCTAAAGACGTAGGCTGTTCGCCCATAGCCTGTCTTTTGGTGTCTTCGAGGTAGCCTACTTCTCTCCTTTTGTAGGTCTGCACAACGTCGCGTCTCGTAACCAGGCGTGTCAGTCTGGAGCGGCGCGCCCAGGGTTTAGGGGTGTTAGAAGGCGTGTCCTTCTTTTGGCGCGATGGTTGACATGTGGCAGCTTGTTATTGGCGGGGACTGCATCGGATACAGCAGGCGCGCCTTTTTATGCGTAATGAGCAGTTATGGCGACTGTTCGCCTTTGCGGAGTACTTATGACGCCGGTTCGCCTGCCCCCCTCAGCCTATATATATACTATTCCGTCATAATCTCCTTTTGCTTCTGCTTTTGCTTCCCTCCTGCCTTCTAATCGTTCTTGCATTTCCCCTTTTTTTTTGTGCTGTTGACGGAGTTTTTTCGGCCACTTTTCGCGACGGCGGCTTCAAACCCAGATTTTGGCAAAAGATTCGTGGGTTTTGGTTTCCAGAGTCTTTTGATGTTAAAGATTTCCCGAAGTCGGTTTTTCATTCCCCGAAGTCATTTTTTCTTCAAAAATGTCTTTGCCATTGTTTCCCCTATCCCGGAAAGTTGGCTTCCCCTTCTCGGTCATACTTGGTGTACGACCTCAGAAAAATTGGAAAGATGGACCGAAAAGTTCTTTGTTCCTTGTTTCGCCACCACCAGACTTCCTGGACCTCAGGAGGTCAGTTTTATGAACCGCCAAAACGAGGTTACCGTTTTTTGCGCCCAGCTGAAGGCCGAACTTCGGTACCTTTCCTTGAGGGTGATTTGTGACTTTTGCCAATTTCATGGCATTGCCGTAAATCAACTTCCCCCGAACTTGTACTGTTACTTTAATGCCTTCCTTTCAATGTGCGTCGTTTTCAAAATAGAACCCCATTTCATTCTTTTTTTGCAGTACTATAAGCTTTACACAGTCCCGAAGGGTGGCATTTACTTTATGCTACCTCGGGAATCAGGGAGCAAAAAGTATATGTTCACCTTCGCCACTAAGGACAGCTGGCGGGGGTGGCAACAAAAGTTTTTCTTTCTGAAGATGGAGGAGGCCTGGTCATACGTTCCGACCAAGTGGGCTCGGGGAAAATTGGAGATGGACGTCATAGACCCGAGGATGCTGCTGACTCCTGAGTTGGCATCCAGATTTGCGGACTTCGACAGACGGATCCGAGCAATCTCCGACTGGGACTCCGAGGTCCCTTCACGCTCCCTCTACCCTTTCCCAATCATGTGGAAACTGATGACCGAAGAGGCCCTTCGGGAACTAGGGGTAGTAAAGGAGCATAAGACGGACCTCGGGATGCCGGCTCCTGCCATCGCCGAGAAAGACTCCTGGCTGGTGAAACTCCTTCAGAAGGAGGTTACTTACGAGGCCTTTTATGAAAGTACGTTATCCAAAAATTTTTTTGTTATGGATACCATTTAGACTCACACTGATATTTTCCTTCTTTTTCAGAGATGGGTGATGAGTCTGCTGCTTAGTACAAGGCGCTCTTCCTCGGTCAAGCCGAGAAGGGGGAGCAAACAAAGAAGGCTGTCTCCCGAAGGCGGAAATCGTCTGGGGCCGGGCCATCCTCGGCAAAGTGGGCGAAGAAAGACGCGCCTCTTCCTGCCCCGGAAATTCCCGAGGAGGTGCGCGAAGGGCCTGATGCAGCTGTTGTCCCGCCGACCAAAGTCGCCGCTGATTTCCCTCCTCGGAGTCCCACTTCCTCGGTGGCTCTTCTGGACGCCTTGGTGGAAGTCCCTTCTGCCGAGGAGCGCCGCAAGAGCAAAGGCAAGGAGATCTCTGCCGAAGGGGTCCAGGACTCCGACGATGATGTTGCCGAGGTGCCGCCCGGTTCATTTTTTAGACGAGCTGGGGTGCCTTTATTTTTTTGTATTTTGAGAATTATTTGTTTTGACAAGCTTCTTGTTTTGCCCTGCAGAGGAGGTACCATCTTCGGGTTGGATGGTCGAGCATGGCCGGAAACGAGCACTTCGGGATTCCCATATTCCGAAGGGGAAGATCCCGAGGGAGCCTTTCTGGTCGTTTAGGGAGGACATGAGCTTGTACTCCGGCGACTCCCAAGAAATGGCCAACCAAATTTCGAGGGGGATCCTCACCGAGGCCTCCTTCAAGGCTATTTCCGAGGCGTGCCCGGACGATGAGTGCCTTGCTGCCAGAGTTTCTGAGCACGCTGCCCAGGTATACTTCACGCCTTTGTTTTTTCCTTTTGATTTCTTCTAAGTTCTTGGCTCATTTTTTTTGTCTTACTGAGTTTGTTCTTACTTCTTTGCAGCTGTTGGGGTACACTGGCCTCCTTAGAGTTCGGGCAGCGAAGCAAGCGATGTTCCGAGTCTCGGTCTTAGACTGCCTGGAAAAATCTAAGGCCATGTGCTCTGACTTGGTCGCCAGGAACAGGGAGATGGCTCAAGCTGCGAAGAAGGAGGTTGCTGCCGTTTGGGAAGAGTTTTTGAAGGAAAAAGAGGAGCTTTTGAAGGACTCCTCCCAAAAGATTTCTGACCTTGGCTGCAAGGTGGCGGAGCTGACTTCAGCAAACGAAGCACATCAAAAGGAGAAGTCAGAGTTTGAGGCTCTCCTAGCGAAGGTGCTTGCTGAAAAGGCCACGCTCCAGGCCGAGGTCTAGTCTTTGAAGAAGGAGGCAAAGAAGAAAAAGACGAAGGCACTGAAGAAGGAGATCGCAGATCTGGAGAAGGAACTTGACGCTTTAGGGGTCGAGAAGGAGAAAGCCGATGAGATGACAAAGGTCGGTTTTCAAGACGGCTTTTGCCTCGCTTGGCATCAAGTTCTGCAGAGGTTCCCCGATATAGACCTCTCTTTTTTGGAGGCCCTAAACATCCCTGAGGGTCCTCGGTGGTCTTGGTCCAAAATTGAGCACCTTAAACTGCCCTTCCCTCTTCCGGCGCCGAAGGCGGTGGACAAGGACGCAGGAACTGGTGGCTCCCGAGATGCCGAGATTCCTTAGTTTGCCTTAGGGTCATTTGCCTTCTTTCTTTTTCTCCTTTTTTGTACTTTTTTGGCGAGCTTCCTTCTTTGTAAGCAGGTCCATCTTAATAAAGATTCTTTCTTTCTTTTGAAAAATTTAGGCTACGTCTTTTGTACTTAGAAATTTTTCATTTCCCATTGTCCCGAACACGTTCGCCCAAGAGACTTCAGAAAATCTCATCTACGCTTATCACGGCGATAACCCTTGCGAAATTCTAACTTGTACATTTTACGTTGAAGAAATTTGGCTAAGTCTTTTGTACAATACAATTTTCTCACCAAAATCCTAAGCATAGAATTTTTTCAAGGCATCCGAATGCCATGTATTTTTTAATTCTATGCCTTCGGCATCACCGAGCTTGTAAACTCCTTTTCGTACTTCGGCAAGTACTGATAAGGACCTTCCCAATTTGCGTGAAGTACCCCGTGGGATGGCCTTTGGGGTCCAAATTCAGCCTTTCGGAGAACGAGGTCCCCTTCCTTTATTCCCTTTGGCCTGGCTCGCAAATTTATAGCCGCGGCCACTCTTTGCTGAAAAGCTTTTCTTCTCAGCTCTGCTATTTCTCTGTGTTCGCCGACGAGGTCAAGCTTGGTTCTCAGGCCGAGGTCATTTCCCCTTTCATCAAACACTTGGACTCCCACTGATGGTTGCACTACCTCGATTGGGATGATAGCCTCCGTACCGAAAACAAGTGAAAAAGGTGTCTCCCCTGTGGCTCTTCGGGGTGTTGTTCGGTAGCTCCATAACACACTTGGGAGCTCTCCTGGCCATTTCCGAGCTCTCCTGGCCATTTCCCTTTTGCTTCCCCTAGCCTCTTTTTCAGACCATCTTTTATGGTCCTGTTAGATACTTCTACTTGCCCATTGCTTTGGGGGTGAGCTACTGGGGCGGAGTGCATCTTTATTCCGAGGTTGTTGATAAATTCTTGGAACCCTTTGTCTATAAACTGGGACCCATTGTCGGCTACTAGTACCTTCGGTATGCCAAATCTACATACAATGTTCTTCCATACGAACTTCTGCACATCTTTTGCCGAGATAGTCACCAAGGGTTCTGCCTCGACCCATTTAGAGAAATAGTCTACTGCGACTACGCAGAACTTCACGCCTCCAGGCGCTGTCGGGAGTGGCCCAATGAGGTCTATGCCCCAAACTGCGAAGGGCCAGGGATAGTCAGCCGAAGTTACCAATTCCGAGGGTGTCCTTTGGATATTCGCGTGTCTTTGGCAATTACCACACTTCTGGACGAACTGCCTAGCGTCCTTTCTTAGGGTAGGCCAAAAATATCCTTGGCGAAGTATTACTGCTGCTAGAGCGTCGGTTCCAATGTGCGAACCACAAGCGCCTTCGTGAACTTCTTCGAGGATCATTTCAGTATCCTCTTCGCCAACACACCTCTGCAGTGGATTTGCATATCCCTGCCGATATAATTCTTCTCCAATTAGGAAGAAACGACCAGAACGTCTCCGTACCTTCGCCGCTTCGTTGGGGTCTTCGGGGAGCGCACTGGTTGCGAGATATCTTTTTATCGGATCTTTCCAGCCTTTTCCCGGAGTTACTATGCTCAGCACTGCAATGCTCGGGTGGTTTAGCACCTCGGTGCATGTTTTCGACTTTGCCAAGCAATCTGCCTCGGCATTATCTCGACGAGGCACATTTTCGATTCGTATGGTGTCAAACTCTCGGATAAGCTTTGCTACCAGTTCATGGTATTTTGCCAAGGTCGGGTCCTTCGCCCCGTAGTCCCCTGCTGTTTGTCGAACTACCAGCTGGGAATCGCTGTGGGCTTTTAAGTTTTTTATACCAATTTTTCTGGCTAGGCGTAACCCTGCTATGAGAGCTTCGTACTCAGCCATATTGTTGGTGACGTTAAAGCCGAACTTGATGGCTTTCATTACTTCTAGACCTTCGGGACCTCTGATAATTACCCCAGCTCCCTGGTGTTCGGAGCCCGAGGCTCCGTCGACATACAAAGTCCATTCTGGCTCACCTCCGCCGGGATCCATATGGCTGTCCTCGGCGATGGGTACTTCGGCAATAAAGTCTGCCAGGGCTTGAGCTTTTATGGCTTTCCGAGGTTCATAAGTAATGTCATGTTCGCCAAGCTCTATACACCATTTGGAAAGCCTTCCTGAATGATCGACTTTCCTCATGACGTCCCGTAGAGGTAGACTACTTCGGACGATGATAGGGTGAGCCTGAAAATATGGCCGTAGCCTTCTCCCTGCCAGTACCAGGGCATATATAGCTTTTTGTAGCAAGGGATACCTGACTTCGGCGCCGTGCAGGGACTTGCTTACATAATAAACCGGCCATTGCTTCGGCCCTTCCTCTTTCACAAGGACCGAGCTTACTGCTTTTTCTGTGACGGCGAGGTATAACACGAGGGGCTCTCCCTCGCGAGGTTGTCGCAGAGTGGGCAGACGGGCTAAGTAGATTTTGAGTTCTTCCCAAGCCTTTTGGCAGTCCTCATTCCAAGGATGATCATCACTTCCGAGGTTGCCCTCCTTTTTTGCTGCCTTAGTGAGGACTTTAAAGAATGCTCGACACCGGTCTCCATATCTGGAAATAAACCTACTAAGAGAGGTTATCCTTCCGGTGAGTCTTTGCACATCTTTTATTGTGACGGGAGTTCGGAATTCGAGCAGAGCCTTAATTTTTTCGGGGTTAGCATCAATGCCTCTTTCTGATACCATGTACCCAAGAAACTTTCCCGAGGTTACGCCGAAGATGCACTTTTCGGGGTTAAGGCGGATCCCGAAGGTTCTGAGCTGGTGGAAAGTTTCCTTTAGATCTGCGACGTGGTCGGTAGGCAGTTTGCTCTTGACTATCATGTCATCGACATAGACTTCCATATTCCTCCCTATTTGGTCACTAAAGACCTTGCTCATCAACCTCTGGTAGGTGGCTCCTGCATTTTTGAGCCCGAAGGGCATCCTGATGTAACAATACGTTCCACCTTCCGTGATGAAGGCAGTCTTTTCCTCGTCTTCGGGGTCCATCTTTATTTGATGATACCTACTGAAGGCGTCTAGGAAACTTAGGAGCCCGTATTTGGCAGTCGAGTCTACCAATTGGTCTATTGATGGGAAGGGTATGAATCTTTTGGGCAGGCATCGTTCAAGTTTCTGAAGTCGATGCACATTCGGAGCTTACTACTCCATTCTTTTGTGGCAATAACCACATTGCTTAACCACGCGGGGTACTTGACCTCCCTGATTACATCTGCGTCCAGTAAGCGCTGGACTTCAGCTTTGAGGAAGTTATTTTTATGGACTGAGATGCCCCGTTTCTTTTGCCGGACAGGTTTTGCTTCCGGACTTACTTTAAGGTTATGCTGTATTATGCGAGGGTCTACCCCCGGCATATCTTTCGGCGAGTAGGCAAACAGGTCTTTATTCATCAGTAGAAAGGATACAAGTTTTTTCTTGTCTCCTTCGGCCAAGTTTTTCCCTATTCGGGTACTTCGGCCTGGGACAAGTTCTACCTCTTCCATTTCTACCTTCGCGGGATCTTCTGCCTCGCCCTTTTTTGGTTTTCCACCTGGTAAAGCCTCTGCTTCTACAGTTTGCGCGAAGTTGTTTGCTGGAGCTTTTCGTGCCTTGACGAACACTTTCCTTACTTCGCCCTGATCAATGAAGATTTCTGCGTCTCCATCCTTGGTGGCAAAAGTGACAGTTAAGTATTTTACATCAGGGCGAATGTGCAAATTTCCCTGTGTTTGCCTCCCAAGGATGGCGTTGTATGACGAAGGAACATCCATGACAATAAACCTTGTCATTGTGGAGGCGAATAATTCAGCTGTCCCGTCCACCGAAGTTCCTTTCATCATTAGGGGAAGATCGATCCATCCGAGGACGGGCAGTTCGGATGGTCCTACCCCGAAAGTAGGCGAAGTGACGGGCTTGAGATCGCTGTTGGATATGCCCAAGTTCGGCAGCAGATGTGAAAAGAGGACGTCAGCGTTTGATCCATCGTCAAGCAACACTCTCTTGACGTCCCAGTTTCCTATCCTCGCCATGACCAGAAGCGGATCGTCATGGGGAAAGATGACAGTGGAACCATCCTTGCGGGCCAGCTTTTTCGTCGAACTCTGATATTCCATCACTGATATTTCTCTAGCCCTCATCTTTCTTTCTGAGGTTGGGAGTCCTGTCGTAATTGTTTGTATTATTCCCGCTGGAGGTGGGGGATGCCTCTTCGGACTTCTATTCCTCCGTCTGTCGGAGTCGTAGTCCTCGTCATCTGCCTTTCCTTCTTCTTCTTCTTTTCTCCCTTTCGGGGAAGGCATTCACAGATATCGCCGAAGTTGGCTTTGTTTTATTAGCGACTCTATGTATTTTTTCAATTGAAAACAGTCTTCGATGTCGTGGCCGTGGTCGTAGTGAAACTGGCAGAACTTCTTCATGTTCATTTTATTATCAGCAGTCATGGCCCTTGGCCGCTGAATCTGGGTCCTCTGTCTTTCCATCGTCATGAGGATGTTGGTCCTCGTGGTGTTCAGGGGTGTGAAGGTTGGGGGTTTCCTTCCCCTAATTCTTCGAGGTCGTCCCGCCTGGTCAGTTGAATACCGCATTTGCTGACTGGACCCTTCGGCGCAGATGTGATCGGACTTCGGTCCACCCATCCTTAGCTTTTCGGCCGTTATGTGCTGCTTGGCCCTTAGGTAGAATTCGCCAAGCATGTCCGAAGGGTCCTTGGAAAATTCGTAGAACAGCTGTGAGTCCCTCCGAAGGCCGCGTGTCATGGCGAGAATGCGTATTTCGGGGCGGAAGTCTGGAATACTTAAGGCTTCTCTATTAAACCTTTCGACATAGTCGTGGATGGTTTCTCCGTTCTTCTGCGCTATGTCGAACATCTGGACAAGCATCTTCACCGTCGGCCAACTTCCAATGAATTGCTATGTAAAGGCCGTAGATAACTCCTGGAACTCCCTAATGGTTCCTGGAGCCAACGAATTGTACCATGTTGTTGCTGGTCCTGTGAGGGTGACCTCAAAGCATTTGCACAAGGTAGCGTCATCAGCACCGTGCATCATCATGCTGCGTTTGTATTTTGTTAGATGGGCCTGTGGATCAGTTCGGCCATCATAGGTTTCCAGCCTGATGCCCCGAGGCATCCTCGTTTGTTGTCATGTTGACAGGTGGGGAGACTTCCTGAGGAGGCGAACGCCTGGAGCTCTGGTTTCCCAGCTGAGTGTGCCTGAAAAGCTCAAAGAAGAGGTTAGGAGGTCCCCGGTTTGCTTTTCCGGGGAGGACCCTCCGACGCCCAAGTCAATTTTCTGAGTGAAAGTGGAGGAAGAACACTAAGGGATCAAGCGTCTTGCCTGTTTTGTGTTTTCTCAGAGGGAGGAAAATGCCCATCCTTTGCCCAGTCCCATTTCCTAGTATTTATAGGAGTAGCTGGTCCGTTCAGATCATGACACGTGTTCGGTCGGATTTGATCTGTACTTTTGGACCTAGGGGACAGGCAGCCGTTTGCAGCCTCCTTTAGCCCTGGACCCGGACAAGTTGTGTCAGGACTGGGGCGGCTGCGGCGTGTCAGTTCGCCGTTCTGATGTGACGTGTAGGGCTTGTGGGCGACATGTCAGAGGCTCCTTAAATGCTCATACCGTACTCCCGAGGTCCCCTGGGCGAGGTCGCCCTTCGGTGCGTGCACCCTCTTCGGATCTATCCGTCTTTTGGTGCGAGCACCTCCTTCGGGATCTATCCCATAGTTCTGGGAGTTCCCTTGATGAACACCTTTTCGGGACTTATACCCATAGTCCGATGATTCCCTTGTTCAGGTGTTTCTTGTTCGAGGAAGATCCTCTTCGGGGCTTCTGCCTTCGGGGAGATTCTTCCTTGCTTCAGAGAGATGGCTTTCTTACCCGAAGACGGTCAGTTTGGCCCCTCGGTGGAGACGGTGTTATCCTCGGAATTCCTGACGAGCTAACCGAAGTCTCGAGCTCATAGTGTTTGACTTCGCACCTTCTAATTCTCTCCCGATTTTCCGCGGTGGTTCTCCTTTTTCAGGCGTTTTTCCGACCACTTTTCACGACGGCTTCCAGAAATCCAGATTCCGGCAAGACTTTTGGTGGGTTTTAGTCCTTTTGCTTTTTTCAAAGCTTCTTCTTTGTTTTTCCCGAACTCGTTTTCCTTGTTTTTCCTGAACTCGTTTTCATCATGCCTGTTCCCGAGAGTTGGCAACCTCTTCTTTCTCACCCCTGCTGCACTACTCCGGCAAAACTAGTGAAGTGGAAGAAAAAGTTTTTCTTACCCTCTTACTCTGTGACGAGGTTGCCCCGTCCTGACCAATTTCCTTTCTCCAACCGAAGTGATGAAATCACCGTTTTCCGAGCCCAACTGAAGGCCGGACTTCGGTATCCCCCCCCGGAGATGGTTAGCGCGTTCTGCAACTTCCATGGCATTGCCGTTAACCAACTCCCACCGAACTCGTACTGCTATTTCAACGCCTTCCTCTGTATGTGCGGTGTTTTCAAAATAAAACCTCACTTTGTAGTTTTTCTTCAGTACTACAAGCTCTTCGTGGTCCCGAAGGGTGGCTTCTACTTTATGCTACCTCGGGGATCCGGGAGCAAAAAGTATACGTTCACCTTCGCCACCAAAGACAGCTGGCGAGGGTGGCAACAAAAATTCTTTTTCCTGAAGAAGTCGGAGACTTGGTCGCACGTCCCGACCAAGTGGGCTCAGGGGAGGCTCAAGATGGATGTTGTTGACCCGAAGATACTGCTAGACGCCGATGTAGCACCTATCTTTGAGGACTTCGACAGGCGCATCCGGGCCGTCTCTGACTGGGCTGCCGAGGTCTCTCCTCGTGCCCTTTACCCCTTTCCGATCAACTGGAGGCTCATGACCGAAGAGGTCCTTCGGGAACTCAAGGTGGTAAAGGAGCATGAGACAGACCTCAACATGCCGAAACCGGCTTCTTCGGGGAAGGACTCCTGGCTCGTGAAACTCCTTCGGGGGAATGAGACTTATGAGTCTTTTTATGAGAGTAAGTTACTTTCTCATTTTTCCCTTCATAACTTCATCTTGGACTTACACTGATCTTCTTTTTCTTTTTTCAGAGATGGGCGACGACGCGGCTGCGTTCTACAAGGCTCTTTTTACCGGGCAGGCCGAGAGGGGCGAACAGACAAAGAAGGCCGCCTCTCGGAGGCGGAAGCAGACTTCGGCCGGCCCTCCTTCCAAACGGGCAAAGAAAGCTGCTCCTTCCTCTCTTCCGCAAATTCCGGAGGAGGTAGGCGAGGAGCCCGAAGACCCTGCTGCCCCTTTGCCCGAGGTTCCTTCTGCCGACGTCCCTTCTTCCGACGTCCTTCCTCAAAGCCCCACGCCTTCGCATGCTCTTCTGGAGGGCGATGGGGAGGAGACCCCTTCTGCCGAGGAACGGCGCCAAATAAAAGGCAAGGGGATCTCTACTGAGGCGACGTCGATTCTTGACGACGACGTTACCGAGGTGCCAGCAGGTTTGTACTTTGTCGAAGAACCTTTTTTTTTTTTTTTTTTTCTCTTGTAAATCCTTAAGGGTTTTCTGGCCTTAACCAATTTTTCTGCCTTGTTGTGCAGCGGAGGTGGCCGCTCCTGACTGGGTTGCCGAACACGCCCGCAAGAGGGCCCTTCGGGATGCCAAAGTCCCAGCAGGGAAAGTTCCGAAGGAGCCCTTCTGGACGTTCACGGAGGACATGAATATGTACTCCGAGGACTGTCCCGAGATGGCCAGGCAGGTGTGCAAAGGGGTGCTTACTGAGGCCTCTTACAAGGCCCTTACGGCGGCTTACCCAGGCGACAACTCTTTGGCCGCCAAACTCACTGAACATGCCGCCCAGGTACGCTTCACTGTTTCCTCAGTGCCAATTTCGCCTTTGCTTTTTACTTAGCATTATTTTCCCTTTGTTTGCTTTTTTTGCAGTTGATGGGGTATGCCGGGTTGCTCCGTGTTCGGGTGGCGCGAGAGTCAGAAAGGAGGGCGTCACTCTGGGACCTTTACACCAAGACGAAGGCCCAGTGTTCGGCGTTGGCTGCCGACAATGCTCAGCTGAAGCAGTCTTCAGAGAAGGAAATTGCTGAACTTCGGGAGGGGTTCATAAAAGAGAAAGAGGAACTTGAGAAAGGCACCTCCCAGAAACTTTCCGACATCGGCTCTCGGATGGCGGAGCTAACTTCGATCGTAGAAACGATTCAAAAGGATAAGTCAGAAAGTGACGCAATCCTTGCGAAGACGCTCGAGGAAAAGGCCCAGCTCGAAGCCGAGGTCGCATCTCTGAAGAAGCCTTCAGAAGAGAAGAAGAAGATGAGGGCATTGAGGAGAAAGTTCAGGGATTTGGAGAAGGACTATGCGGATTTGGCGGTCAAGAAGCAGGAGTCCGATGATATGACGAAGTTGGGCTTTCAAGACGGCTTCTGTCTTGTTCGGCACCAAATTCTGCAGAAGTTCCCAGATTTTGACCTCTCCTTCCTGGAAGGCATGAACATCCCCAAGGAGCCTCGGTGGACTTGGTCCAAGATCGAGCACTTGAAACTGCCTCCTTCTCTCCCGGCGCCGAAGGCTGCTGACAAAAGCACAGAGGCTGGCAGTTCTCAAGACGCCGAGGTTCCTTAGTACTAGGGCCTTTTGTCTTCATTTTCTTCTTCTTTTTTGTAGTCTTTCAGCAACTTTCTTCTCTGTAAGCACTCTTTGGCTCAATAGATAAAAATTTGGCTAAGTATTTTTTGCCAGATTCCTTTGTTTCCTTCTGTCCCGAACATAATTCGCTCGAGAGACTTCGGAAAACCATACTTTTGCTTTCCTTTGTCCCGAACATATTCGCTCAAGAGACTTCGGAAAACCTTACTTTTGTTTTCCTCGGCGATTGCTTTCGTGAGACTCTTGTTTTGTACTTCTTCAGAACTTTTTACTTAGACAAATTTTTCCAATTTGTGCAATACAATTTTCCCACCGAACTTTTTAGGCATAGAATTTTTTCAAGGCCTCTGAGTGCCAAGTATTTTTTAATTCTATGCCTTCGGCATCACCGAGCTTATAAACTCCTTTTCGTACTTCGGCAAGTACCAGGTAGGGTCCTTCCCAATTTGCGCGAAGTACCCCGTGGGACGGCTTTCGGGGTGCAAATTCAGCCTTTCGGAGAACGAGGTCTCCCTTCTTTATTCCTTTTGGCCTGGCGCGTAGGTTTATGGCTGCTGCCACTCTTTGCTGGAAAGCTTTTCTTCTCAGCTCGGCTACTTCTCTGTGTTCGCTGACGAGGTCGAGCTTGGTTCTCAGGCCGAGGTCATTTCCTTTTTCATCGAACACTTGGACTCGTATTGACGGTTGTACTACTTCGACAGGGATGATGGCCTCTGTACCGAAGATGAGTGAAAAAGGCGTTTCCCCTGTGGCTCTTCGGGGTGTTGTTCGGTAGCTCCATAACACGCTTTGGAGTTCTCCTGGCCATTTCCCTTTTGCTTCTCCCAATCTCTTTTTCAGACCATCTTTTATGGTCCTGTTAGATACTTCCACCTGCCCATTACTTTGGGGGTGAGCTACTGGGGCGAAGTGCATTTTTGTCCCGAGGTCGCTAATGAACTCTTGGAATCCTTTGTCTATGAACTGGGATCCATTGTCCGCTACGAGTACCCTCGGTATGCCAAATCTGCATACGATGTTTTTCCATACGAACTTCTGCACTTCTTTTGCCGAGATAGTTGTCAGAGGTTCTGCCTCGACCCACTTAGAGAAATAGTCTACTGCTACTACGCAGAACTTTACGCCTCCAGGCGCCGTTGGGAGTGGCCCAATGAGATCTATGCCCCAAACTGCGAAGGGCCAAGGATAGTCTGCCGAAGTCACGAACTCTGAGGGTGTTCTTTGGATGTTCGCATGTCTCTGGCAACTACCACATTTCCGGACGAACTGCTTGGCGTCCTTTCTCAGGGTAGGCCAGAAGTATCCTTGGCGAAGTATCACTGCTGCCAGGGCGTCGGTTCCGATGTGCGAACCACAGGCACCTTCGTGAACTTCTTCGAGGATCATTTCAGTATCCTCTTCACTAACACACCTCTGTAGTGGATTTGCATATCCTTGCCGATATAGTTCTTCTCCAATTAAGAAGAAACGTCCGGAGCGCCTTCGCACTTTTGCGGCTTCGCTGGGGTCTTCGGGGAGTGTGTTGGTTGCGAGATACGTTTTGATTGGTTCTTTCCATCCTTTCCCCGAGGTCGCTATGCTTAACACCGCGACGCTGGGGTGGCTTAGCACTTCGGTGCAAGTTTTGGACTTCGCCAAACAGTCTGCCTCAGCATTTTCTCGTCGGGGTACGTTCTCGATTTTCACGACGTCGAACTCCCGAATAAGCTTTGTTACCAACTCATGGTATTTCGCCAAGGTCGGGTCTTTCGCGCCATAGTCCCCTGCCATTTGCCGGACCACCAGCTGGGAGTCACTGTGGGCTTTCAAGTTTCTCATGCCAATTTTTCTGGCCAGGCGTAATCCTGCTATGAGGGCCTCATACTCGGCCATATTGTTGGTGGCGTTGAAACTGAACTTGATGGCCTTCATTACCTCTAGGCCTTCGGGGCCTCTGATAATCACTCCAGCTCCCTGGTGTTCGGATCCTGAGGCCCCGTCAACATATAACGTCCATTCTGGCTCGTCTTCGCCCGAAAATGAATGTCCCTCCTCGGTGTTTGGTACTTCGGCGATGAAGTCTGCCAAAGCTTGAGCTTTTATAGCTTTCCGGGGGTTCATACGTGATGTCGTGTTCGCCAAGCTCTATACACCACTTGGAAAGCCTTCCCGAATGATCAACTTTCCTCATAACATCCCGTAGAGGCAGGGTACTTCGGACGATAATGGGGTGAGCCTGAAAGTATGGCCGTAGCCTCCTTCCTGCAAGTACCAAGGCATATATAGCTTTTTGAAGCAAAGGGTACCTGACTTCGGCGCCATGCAGGGACTTGCTGACATAGTAGACCGGCCATTGCTTTGGCCCTTCTTCTTTCACGAGGACCGAGCTCACAGCTTTTTTCGTGATGGCGAGGTATAATACGAGGGGCTCTCCCTCCCGAGGTTGCCGCAGGGTCGGCAGGCTGGCCAAGTAGACTTTGAGTTCTTCCCAGGCTTTTTGGCAATCTTCATCCCAAGGATGACCATTCCTTCCGAGGTCGCCTTCCATCTTTGCTGCCTTTGTGAGGACTTTGAAGAAGGGTCGACACCTATCTCCGTACCTGGAAATAAACCTGCTCAGAGAGGTTATTCTTCCGGTGAGTCTTTGCACGTCTTTGACTGTCGCAGGAGTTCGGAATTCAAGCAGAGCCTTAATCTTCTCGGGGTTAGCATCGATGCCTCTTTCGGATACCATGTACCCAAGGAACTTTCCCGAGGTCACGCCGAAGATGCATTTCTCAGGATTAAGGCGGATCCCGAAGGCTCTGAGTTTTTGAAAGGTTTCCTCTAAATCTGCAACGTGGTAGCCAGGCAGTTTGCTTTTGACTATCATATCATCGACATACACCTCCATGTTCCTCCCCATTTGGTCTTTGAAGACCTTGTTCATCAGCCTCTGGTAGGTGGCTCCTGCATTTTTGAGTCCGAAGGGCATCCTGATATAGCAATATGTTCCTCCCTCGGTGATGAAGGCAGTCTTCTCTTCATCTTCGGGGTCCATCCTTATCTGATGATACCCACTGAAAGCGTCCAGGAAACTTAGGAGCCCGTACTCGGCAGTTGAGTCTACCAGTTGGTCTATTGGCGGAAGAGGATATGAATCTTTCGGGCAAGCATCGTTCAAATTTCTGAAGTCGATGCACATCCGCAGCTTACTACTTCCTTCTTTTGTGGCAATTACTACGTTGCTTAGCCATTCGGGGTAGTTTACCTCCCGGATAACGCTAGCGTCTATCAGACGCTGGACTTCGGTTTCTTTTGCCGGACAGGTTTTATTTCCGTTGACCATTCGGGGTAGTTTACCTCCCGGATAACGCTAAGTGGACTTCTGTCTTGACTTTTGTGAGCTGAGATGCTCCGTTTCTTTTGCCGGACAGGTTTTATTTCCGGACTCGCTTTGAGGCTATGCTGGATTACGCGAGGGTTTACCCCTGGCATGTCCTTCGGCGAGTAGGCGAACAGATCTTTATTTGCAAGCAGAAAAGATACAAGTTTTTCCTTGTCTCCTTCGGCCATGCTTTTCCCTATTCGGGTACTATGGCCTGGGACAAGCTCTACTTCTTCTGTTTCCGCTTTTGTGGGATCTTCTGCCTCGCCCCTTTCCAGCTCTTTTGCTTCTACAGCATGTGCTAAGTTGCTTGCTGGAGCCTTTCGTGCTCTGACGAACACCTTTCTCACCTCGCCTTGATCAATGAAGATCTTTGCGTCTCCTTCTTTGGTGGCGAAGGTGACGGTCAAGTACTTTACATCAGGGCGAATGTGCAAATTTCCCTGTGTCTGTCTGCCGAGGATGGCGTTGTATGACGAAGGAACGTCCATGACTATGAACCTTGCCATGGTAGAGGCGAACAACTCAGCAGTTCCTTTCTCCGAAGTTCCTTTCATCATCAAGGGGAGGTCGATCCACCCGAGGACAGGTAGCTCAGATGGTCCTACGCCGAACGTGGGTGAAGTAACAGTCTTGAGGTCACTCCTGGATACGCCCAAGCTTGGCAGCAAATGTGAGAACAAGACGTCTGCGTTTGACCCATCGTCCAGCAGTACCCTCTTGACGTCCCAGTTTCCTATCCTTGCCATTATTAGCAATGGATCGTCATGAGGGAATACGATGGTGGAGCCATCCTCGCGGGCCAATTTTTTCGTCGGGCTCTGATATTCCATCACTGCTATCTCTCTGGCCCTTCTTTTCCTTTCCGAGGATGGAAGCCCGGTTGTGATCGTCTGTATTACTCCTGCCGAAGGTGGAGGACGCCTTCTCGGACTTCGGTTCCTTCGCCTGTCTGAATCGTAATCCTCGTCATCGGGCTTTCCTTCTTCCTCTTTTTTCCCTTTCGGGGAAGGTATTCTCAAATAACGCCGAAGCTGGCCCTGCTTTATCAGTGATTCAATGTACTTTTTCAACTGAAAGCAGTCTTCGGTGTCATGACCGTGATCACGGTGGAACTGACAGAACTTCTTCATGTTCCTTCTGTTGTCAGCAGTCATGCCCCTCGGTCGTTGGATTTGAGCCCCCTGTTTTTCCAACGCCATGAGGACGTTAGCCCTCGTGGTGCTCAGAGGTGTAAAGTTTTGGGGCTTCCTTCCTCCTACTCGCATTCTCCGAGGTCGGCCTAACTGTTCCGTTGGACACCGGGCTTGCTGGCTGGACCCTTCGCCACGAGCGTGAATATGGTCAGCCTTTGGTCCGGTCATTCTCAGCTCTTCGGCTGTCATATGTTGTTCAGCCCTTCGGTAGAATTCTCCCAGCGTGTCCGGGGGATCTTTGGAGAATTCATAAAACAAGTGCGAATCCCTCCGGAGGCCCCTCGTCATGGCGAGGATGCGGATTTCGGGACGAAAGTCCGGAACACTGAGGGCCTCTCTGTTGAACCTCTCGACATAGTCACGGATGGTCTCCCCGTTTCTTTGTGCTATGTCAAACATCTGGACGGGCATCTTCGCCGTCGGCTTGCTCCCAATGAACTGTTGGGTGAACGCTGTGGACAGCTCCTGGAACCCCCTGATGTTTCCGGGAGGCAGGGAATTGTACCAGGCAGTTGCTGGTCCTGCGAGGGTGACTTCAAAGCACTTGCAGAGTGTAGCATCATCAGCCCCGTGTAGCACCATGCTGCGTTTGTACTTTGTTAGGTGGGCCTGGGGATCAGTCCGACCCTCATAGGTCTCTAGCCGAGGTAGCCTGAAGTCACTTGGCATGGCCGCCTCGACCACTGTTCGGGCGAAAGGAGTTTCATCTCCAGAGACGGTTTCAGTTAGCCTGGCCCAAACAGGCTTGCGTGCCACCTGCTGTTCCACTCTCTCCAGTCTTGCCAAGACTTTCTCCAGGAGGAGCGTGGCACTGGGCTCCTCTTCCTGGTGCTTGGAGGTTCTTGGGTAAAAGGACTGTTGCCGTCTCTTCGGGGAGCGACTTCGGTACCGAGGTGAGGGGGACCTTGCCTCTGGCGACAAACTTCTTCTGGACGGGACTTCGGGTCGTTCAGACCTCGCTCTTTCCGCCAGCCGTGCTCCGAGGGGCAAGTTATCTGTCGAGGACTCTTCCCGTGGCTCCCCACTTCCCGAGCTATGATGGGTTGCCCTTGGGCTTTTCTCCCGAGGTCGTGCTGGCGAAGTGGGTTTTTGCGCCTGGGCTGGTTGCGGCCACCTTCGGTCTATCTGTTGTGTCATTTCAGCCACAACAGACCTCTGAAAGTCTCATAAAAAACCCATGGTGATGACAAGAGGGCGTTCCTCTTCAGGCAAGGAAGTCTCTGGGGGACTTTGTTCGGTAGCTGGTTGGGTCTCAGGCGCGGACGGGGACTTCGGGAGTCCTTTGTCCTTCGAACGCCGAGTTTCGACAACAGCTACCTGGGAGTAGTTTCCCACAGACGGCGCCAAATGATGCCCCGAGGCATCTTCGTTTGTTGTCATGTTGACAGGTGGGGAGACTTCCTGAGGAGGCGAGCGCCTGGAGCTCTGGTTTCCCAGCTGAGTGTGCCTGAAAAGCTCAAAGAAGAGGTTAGGAGGTCCCCGGTTTGCTTTTCCGGGGAGGACCCTCCGACGCCCAAGTCAGTTTTCTGAGTGAAAGTGGAGGAAGAACACTAAGGGATCAAGTGTCTTGCCTGTTTTGTGTTTTCTCAGAGGGAGGAAAATGCCCATCCTTTGCCCAGTCCCATTTCCTAGTATTTATAGGAGTAGCTGGTCCGTTCAGATCATGACACGTGTTCGGTCGGATTTGATCTGTACTTTTGGACCTAGGGGACAGGCAGCCGTTTGCAGCCTCCTTTAGCCCTGGACCCGGACAGGTTGTGTCAGGACTGGGGCGGCTGCGGCGTGTCAGTTCGCCGTTCTGATGTGACGTGTAGGGCTTGTGGGCGACATGTCAGAGGCTCCTTAAATGCTCATACCGTACTCCCGAGGTCCCCTGGGCGAGGTCGCCCTTCGGTGCGTGCACCCTCTTCGGATTCTATTCGTCTTTTGGTGCGAGCACCTCCTTCGGGATCTATCCCATAGTTCTGGGAGTTCCCTTGATGAACACTTTCTTTGGGACTTATACCCATAGTCCGGTGATTCCCTTGTTCAGGTGTTGCTTGTTCGGGGAAGATCCTCTTCGGGGCTTCTGCCTTCGGGGAGATTCTTCCTTGCTTCAGAGAGATGGCTTTCTTACCCGAAGACGGTCAGTTTGGCCCCTCGGTGGAGACGGTGTTATCCTCGGAATTCCTGACGAGCTAACCGAAGTCTCGAGCTCATAGTGTTTGACTTCGCACCTTCCGTGGTCAGTAAAAAGATCCTCTCTTGGGTGACGTCAGACTCCTCGGCCAATATTCTGGCAGGGAGTTACTACCGAGGAGGCAATAGCCTTTGGCTATCACAGCCGAGGCACCCGGAAGTCACTTGGCATAGCTGCCGAAACTACTGCTCGGGTGAACGGCGACTCATCCCCACAGAAAGTTTCAGACAGCCTTGCCCAGACCGGTTTGCGAGCTACCTGTTTTTCCACTCTTTCCAACCTCGCTAATATCTTCTCCATATGGAACGTGGCACTAGGCTCTTCCTCCTGATGCTTGTAGGCTTCTTGGAAGGGAGATTGTCGGCGTCTCTTCGGGGAGTAACTCTGGTGCCGAGGGGATGGGGACTTCGCCTCAGGTGATGAGCTCCTTTGGCGCGGGACTTTAGGTCGCTTGGACCCCGTTTGTCCCGTAGGTCATGTCCCGAGGAGCATGTTTTCCGTCGAAGACTCCTCGCGCGGATCCCCGCTTCCCGACCTGCGGTAGGTTGGTTTAGGGCTTTGCTCTCGAGGGCGTGCTGGCGAGGGAGGCCTTTGGCCCTGAGTTGGTTGCGGCCACCTTCGGTCTATTTGCTGTGTCATTTCAGCCACAATAGAGCGCTGAAAGTCATGCAGACAACTCATAGTTATGACTAGAGGACGCTCTTCCTCAGGCGAGGAAGTCCCTGGAAGGGTTTGCTCAGTAGCCGGTTGAGCCTCAGGCGCGGACGAGGACTTCGGAAGTCCCTTGTCCTTTGAACGCCAAGTTTCAACAACGGCGACCTGAGAGTGGTTTCCCACAGACGGCACCAAATGATGCCCAGGATCATCTTCGTCGGGTGACATTATGACTTCGGGAGGGACTTCCTGAAGGGAAAAACGTCTGGAGCAAAGGTTTCCCAGAAGAGCATGCCTGAAATGCTCAGAAAAAAGGGTTAGGAGGTCCCCGGAGTATTTTTCCGGGGAGGAGCCTCCGACGCCCAAGTCAGTGTCCTAAGGGGAGATAGAGGAGGAGCACTAAGGGGTTAGAAGGCCTTGCCTGCTTGTGTTTTTTCAAGGAGAGAGGGTCGGATCCCTTGCCAGGGCCTGCTTCCTAGTATTTATAGGAGTGCCCAGCCCGTTCAGATCATGACACGTGTTCGGTCGGATGCTTTCTGTACCTTGGGGCGTAGGGGACAAGTAGCCGTTTATAGGCCTCTTGAGTTTTGGACTGAGACAGGTTGCGACAAGACTCGAACGGTGTCGGCATGTCAGACCGCCGTTTGAGGAGGCATGTAATGCCTGTGGGCGACATGTCAGAGGCTTCTTAAATGCTCATGCCGTACTCCCGATGTCCTCTGGGCAAGGCCGTCCTTTGGTACGGATGCCCTTCTTCGGGAATTATGCCCATAGTTCGGGGATTTCCCTGGTTCGGGGGTTTCGCCTTCGGGGAGAGTCTCTCCTACTTGCAATAGCTGGTTCTTTATCCCCGAAGATGATCCGTTTGGTCCCCCGGGGGAGCCGGCAACATCTTTGAAATTCCTGACATTCTAGCCGAAGTCATGAGTTCGAGGCGTTTGACTTCGCCTCTTCCGAGGTCAGTGTTAGCGCTTCTTTCGGATGACGCCAGGTTCCCGGCCACGCTTTCGGCATGAAATATGTAGTGAGAGGGGCGATAGCCCTTCGGCTATCACTGTCATAGATCACAAATAAATAATAATCATATATTTAAGATATTCAAGAATGCCTTCATTTTATTGATATCGTTCATACAAAATAAGTGTACAAATCATCAAAGTGGTAGTTTTTAGGTATCATCTTCCCACTGGCGTCCATTAACTCATAGACTTCATCTCTAACTTTATTCTTAACCAAGTATAGTCCATCCAAATTAGTTCTTAGTACTCCATGTCCCCATTTCTCCTTGTCAACTTTGCCCTGATGAGGACCATTTTCCTACTTAGGTTTTCTTTTGTTTCACTCTCCCATCATAGGCCAAAGCCACTCATTACTTGAAGGCCTTCATTCAGATATGGCATCCTTTCTAAGTTCTTCCAATAGATCCAATTTGGTATCTAGACCCTAATTGTTTATCTCATCATCAAACATCTGCACTCATAAAGTAGGGTGCATTATCTCAATGGGTCTAAGCGCTTAGTTTAGTAGACCATGGAAAAAAGACTTTCTCTCGTTGGTCTTTGAGCGGTTATTCAATAGTCCTACAAGACGCTTGGTAGCTCTTCTACCCATCTTTCTTTGGCCTCATCTAATTTCTCCTTTGGCCTTTCTTTTATGGTTTGATTAGTGACCTCAACTTATCCATTTGACTGTGGATGAGCTACTAGTGTAAAGTAGAGGTAGATGCCTTTTCCCTATATGAAACTACACACTTGTTAGTTATCAAACTATTTACATTATCTATAATGATGAATTAGGGGAACCAAAATTGACAAACTATATTGTTCCATAAAAACTTTATGATCTCAAGAGCTGTTATAGTTGCCAAGGGTTCTGCTTCCACTCACTTAGTGAAGTAGTCAATGGAATGATTCAGTACTTCACCTGTACAGGGGTAGTGGGGAGCGCTCCAATTAAGTCAAGGTCCTATATCACATAGGGCTAGGGATCAGTAGTTAATAGGGCATCTAATGATGGCAACCTCTAGATCCAAGAGTTAAGCTGGTAAGTGTAGCATCATTAAATAAAGCCCCTGGTGTCCTTTCGAATCATTGGCCAAAAGTATCCCTACCTTAGTGTTTTAGGGGCCAAGGAAGCTAGCTCAATGTGTGCCCTACAACCTTTTCAATGAATCACTTGGAGAACTTACTGGCCTTATTAAGGAATCAAACATTTTTGGAAGGGTGAAGCGAACCCTCTTCTATAAAGTTCATTCCTGATGATGGTGAAGCTCCCTAAGCGAATCCTAACTTTCATCTATTCCTCGGGTGTCCTACTTAGGTCTCGGCTTCAAGGTAAAATTGCATTACTCTTCTCCTATCATTCTAGAGGTCTTGATGTTCCAAGAAATGAATCAATGACTCTATCAGTTATTCCATCATGGCCTCTTCTTAACTTTTTGGTACGGCCTCTGCCTTAGCATTCTTGGCCCTTGGAATCTTTTATACCTGTGTGTGGTTAAGTCCCTTGATCAAATTCTTAGCCAAGCTTGAATATTTAAAGAGTGTAAGATCCATAACTCCTATAATTCCATTAGTTTGGTTAATGATTAGTTGGGAATCATTATAAATCTATAGGCAACATACCCCTACTCAACCAACCATTCTCAACCCAAATAGAAGGACTTCATATAAGCTACATTGTTGGTCATAGGGAATATGAACTTCATCCTTAGCATGGCCTCCACACAAAGTGGTCTTTACAATACAACCCCAATGCCGTGATGGTAAGGTCCCAATGTGCCATCAACATAAGTTTTCCAAAGTGGGACATCAAGCTTAGGCTTTAATTTAGTATTCTTTACTAGCGTCATTTTCACGAAAAAATCGACCAATGCTTGAGCTTTTATGGCTCTCCTAGTTTCACAGCCACTGTTAAACAATCATAGTTTAATGCACTATTTTGCCAATCGCCCTGAATGGTCTAGTTTTTGAAGGATATCTTTTAGGGGCAGCTCTGTTCATATGATGATCTTATATATTTGAAAATAAGGTCTCAGTTTTTTGGATGTTATTAGAAGGTCAAAGATAGCCTTTTGGATAGTTAGGTATCACGATTTTGCCTCCTGGAAGGTTAAGCTAATATAATACACTATGCCATTACTCCATCCTTTGTTCTCTACTGAGAAAAACATTGATTGAGCCTACGATGATCACCAAGTACAAGATTAGGGGCTCGTAGGGTCATGGCTACTCTGTTAGTGGTGTATCCAAAAGCTAATCATGAGATGATTGTATTGTTGCACATTGAGCCATGATATTTTATTAAGGCATTAATCTAGCAACTATGTTTGTTGTTTTGTTTCTACGTAACGTAATAAACACAATTGTAACCCTAGAATAATGACATTCTCAAATGTCTCTGGTCTAGTATTATTGTGGAGTGGGTTACAATAACATATAATGACTAGCATATATGGAGACTAATATGAGATATGTAGTCCACATATGGGTACAAGTTGGAGAACTCGTGTACTGGATAGACCCACCATGAGAACGTTACATGGATCATTATATGAGTTTCATAAGTGATTCTTATAGTGATCATGGTATATATAGTCATTTGACCTAACGTCATCAAGGTTCCCTACATGTGAGTAACATACTTTGATACTTCCCTTTGTTGCTCGTAACTGGGTAAAATTGAACGAGGTCATTGGGCATGTCACATATCATGTGGAGGGATTTGTATGATCAAGATGAGATTTGTCCCCCCTATGTAACGGGAGGGATATCTTCAGGCCCCTTGATAGAGTAAGACTTAGAAAATGCATGGCTATGCTTGAATGAGTTGAGATACGATATCAATGTCATCAATTTAAGTTAATCAATAAACCAAGGACTGGTCTATACGAGAGTGACACATTCCATGTCTCGTGGCTAGTCTTGATATCTTGGACAATGGGACAATGGCATATATGGTTAATGATCATAAAGGTTTAGTCGAATCACTTGGGCAGCAATGATGTGTTACTAGACACCGCTCATTGCTTATGATCATAAATGTGATTTATGATCATTGTCAACGTGGTAAGAGCCTATTGGCTCATACACATAGAGCTATTTGGATTATTTGAGTGCATGAGCTAATTATTTGGTTTATGGTTTTATGATAATTTTGTGTTAATAAGTGGCCCAAAAGTTGAGCCATTGTTAAGTCCAAAATTAAATCCTAATTGGATTAGGGCTTTGAAAGTCATTGGGCTTGGAAGTTGAGTCTCACTATAAATACAACTTTTAGTGAAAAATTCATAGCCTTACCCTAGCCTCGCAAAAGAGACAGCCACACTATTCTATTGTATTCCTTGGAGGATGTAAGCGAGTACTGAAAGCACAGGAGAAACGCATCTGCCGGGACGTGGTGGAAGCGTAGTGACCTAGAGAGGCTCGTGTGGATACCATAGAAAGCTTGAACATGTCAACTGTTTAGGTTTTGTGATTCGACTCTACAGTTGGGTGAGAAATCTCAACCGAAATTAGGTATGAAAATTTTCAAACACCCAGTTTACCTCATTTCACTTGGATCCTGGAGGGTTTCGATTAAATTCCACTATGCTTATTTGGCTCCCGAAACCTTATAGCGGTATCAAAGCTACTGGTGAAACCCTAAATTAGGATTGAATGTTAAATTGTATGATATTGTGTGTTCGGTTGCTTTCGGCCATGATTGATTAGATTGATTCATGATGCATGAAACCGGAACTCGTAATGAATATATGAGATATATGAAGAAACGACACAAATTGGTTAATGAGATTAACCCGAAATTGATTGGTATGAGATACCTATATGGATTAGGACTCTTGCAATAGTTGCAAAACCCTAGCATGGATCGGATTCGGCGTGTTCGGGTACCGAAAGTAGAGCACTTCTGGTGGCTCAAATAGAGGTGTCTGGGGTGCCTACTTGCTCAAAATAGAAGATCTTGGGCAACACAATTGTAAGATAATTTTTTGTGTCGGCTGACCAGCCAGCGGGATCGCCGTATGTGAAGCGCCATATTAATAATAATTGGTTAATTAATGCGCATTAATTGGCATGCATTTTTGTTAAATGAGATTTGACATGTTATGCTGATTGGTGTTTGAAGCATGGTGCATGGTTATAATCCTTGATTGGTTGTACTTGTAAATATGGTCTGCGAGTCATGCCTTTTCTTGTTACTCTCATTGTACATTCTCTTCTCACCTTGCTTTCCTCGAATGTAACTCGAGGTTTCTATTATTGATGTAATGATACATTTTGGGATCGTCCAAGATGGTATGTCCAAGGAGGTGACAACAAAAGGGCAACCAAGAAAGGAGGAGAAGGAGCTTGTGAAGACCTTTTTCTTTTCTTAGGCTTTTATGATATTCTTATTGGCTTAAGAATATCACATATTTTAGGCTATAACCATGTCACATTTACTTTCTTGTTAGCATGAGATGTATATTTGTATGTGATGCATGTATAAGAAAACCGGAGATAACAAATTGGTGAGATCAAAAGGAAAAATCCCTCAAACAAATATTAAGTCATTAAATGTGATGCCTTCCAAATGTTGGCACTCGTCAAGACTTTGATCAAGATTGGGTGGGTTTTCCAAAGAAAAGTGCCTATGTTCATCTTGGTAAGGCAAGATGGGATAATAGTGATATCTAAATTGCTAACTTTGGGTCTGACTTAACTAAGTCATCCTAATAGGATTGGGGACTTAGAGGTATAGAGTTGGGCTTAAGTTCATGAGATGACCTTGGACAAGTGTTGTTCACCCAACTATCCAAGAGTTGCATGAGATGCAATTGGCTAGGAGTTGCCTACCTAAATAACTGTAACTTAAGTGGAAAGCCAAAGCTGACTCAAGTTGTGATGAAATATGGATCTTGGCCCACTAGAATACCTCAGCACTGAGGTGTTCCAAAATAATATCGAGGGTTATTATTTTGAGGAAAATAGTGGAGTATCGTTTAATAAAAGTCCTTATTAAATGAATTAAAATACATGACTCTTACACTGCATATTTACTATTATAGATAACCATGGCACAAAACATTTTGACACTTTTATTGCGATCAATCCTTGAGAAGGAAAAATTGAATGGGACCAACTTTCTTTAATGGTACCGAAACTTGAGGATAGTCTTCAAGCAAGAGAGAAAGACTTATGTCCTAGAGCAGCCCATTTCGAATGAGCCTGTTGCAACTTCTCCCAGAGCTAAAAAGGATGCTCACAAGAGGCATTCTGATGATGCTTTGGATGTTGCTTGCCTCATGCTTATTACCATGGAGTTTGAGCTTTAGAAGCAAGATGAAAACATGGGGGCATTTGATATGATTGAACATCTCAAAATGCTTTTCTAAGAGCAAGCTAGGCATGAGAGGTTTGAGACCTCTAAGGCATTGTTTCAGTGCAAAATGTCTCAAGGAAGTCCCATGGGTCCTCATGTGCTCAAGATGATTGGGTACATTGAGGATCTTCAGAGTTTGGGATTTGCTCTTCAGAAAGAGTTGGTTGTTGATGTAGTCTTGCAATCATTGCCTGAAAGCTACAGTTAGTTTGTCATGAACTATAACATGAACAACCTTGACAAGTCCCTCCCTGAATTGTTCAATATGTTGAGAACTGTTGAGCAAAACCTTAAGAAGGCTAAGCCCATTTTGATGGTTCAAAAGGGTAAAGGAAAGGGAAAGGCCAACAAGAAGAAGGATAAAGCTAAAGGAAAGTCCGATGCTAATTCTTCTTCAGCTGTACTGAAACCAAAGGGTGGTGTGGCAAAGGAAGAGGAGTGCTTCCATTATAAACAACCTGGACACTGGAAGCACAACTGCAAGCTCTATCTTGAAGAACTTGCTAAGGAGAACGAAAATAAGACTGCCACTTCAGGTATTCTTATTATAGAGGGTAACTTTTCTACTTCTTCATCTTGGGTATTGGATACTAGATGTGGATCTCACATTTGTGCAAATGTGCAGGATCTAAGTAGGAGTAGAAGATTGGCCTAAGGTGAAGTGGACCTACGTGTTAAAAATGGAGCAAGGGTTGCTGCCTTAGCCGTAGGGACTTATGTTCTCACTTTACCTAGTTGATTAGTTTTAGAATTAGCCAACTGCTACTTTGTGCCTACTATTAGTCGAAATTTGATTTCTATTTCTTGCTTGGACAAGAAAGGTTTTTCATTTATAATAAAAGACAAATGTTGTTCTATTTATTTGAATGAAATCTTTTATGGTAGTTATTAACTTAGCAATGGGTTGTATGTTCTAGAATTCGAAAATTCAATCTATAATTTGAATATCAAGAAGGTCAAATTGAATGTTTTGAACCCGACCTATCTCTAGCACTGTCACTTGGGCCATATAAACAAGACCCGCATATCCAAGCTCCATAAGGATGGACTCTTGGACTCATTTGATTTTGAATCATATTAGACATGTGAGTCATGTTTGTTGGGCAAGATGACTAAAGCCCCATTCACAGGACAAAGTGAAAGGGCTAATGACTTACTAGGACTCATACATAGTGATGTATGTGACCCTATGTCTACACATGCTAGAGGAGGCTTCCAATACTTCATTACCTTTACTAATAACTTCAATAAATATGGCTATGTGTATCTCATGAGACACAAGTTAGAATCCTTTAAAAAGCTCAAAGAATTCAGGAATAACGTAGAGAATCAACTTAGGAAGAGCCTCAAAGTACTTCAATCAGATTGAGGTGGATAGTTCTTAGATTGAGAATTCCTTGACTATCTAAAGGAGTGTGGTATAGTATCACAACTCACTCCACCTAGTACACCTCAATAGAATGGTGTATCTGAAAGGAGAAATCAAACTCTGTTAGACATGGTTCGATCTATGATGAGTCAAGCTGACCTTCCAAACTCTTTTTGGGGACGTGCTCCAGAAACAGCCGCTTTTACGCTAAATCGAGTTCCATCTAAATTGGTTCAAAATACAACATATGAGATATGAAGTGGGAGGCATCTCAGTTTATCTTTTATGAAGATTTGGGGCAGTGATACTTATGTGAAACGTCAATCCTTTGACAAACTAAAGCCCAAATCTCATAAATGCCTCTTTGTTGGTTATCCCAAAGAAACAAAGGTGAACTATTTCTACGATCCTTCTAAGCAAAAAATGTTTGTTGCTAGAACTGGTGTCTTTCTAGAGAAAGAGTTTATCTCTAAAGGAACCAGTGGGAAGAAAGTAGAGCTTGAAGAAATTCAAGAACAACAAGGGGACATAGAACCTGACATGGAACCTAAACAGACACCACAAGATGTTGTGGTTCAGGAGTCTGTTCCTGTAGCATAGAGCCTACGTAGGTCTGGTAGGATTCGGCGTGAGCCCAAGAGATATGAATTTCTCCTGACTCACACTGGCGATGTGATGCTCATGGATCAGGATGAGCCTACAGCCTACCAACAAGCTATGTCAGGGCCTAACTCTGAGAAGTGGCTAGTGGCCATGAAATCTGATATGGAATCCATGTATGAAAACCAAGTATGGACTTGGTTAATCCACCTGAAGAGGTCAAACCTATAGGGTGCAAATGGGTTTTCAAGAAGAAAACTGACATGGATGGTAATATGATTACCTTTAAGGAACAATTGGTTGCAAACGGTTTCAAGCAAATTCATGGCGTTGACTATGATGAAACTTTTTCACTAGGTGCCATGCTTAAATCCATCCGAATTTTGTTCGCTATTGCTACATACTATGATTATGAGATATGGAAAATGGCTGTCAAAACTGTATTCCTAAATGGAAAGTTACTTGAGGATGTGTACATGACACAACTTGAGGGTTTTGTCACTCTTGAGAATGCCAATAAAGTGTGCATGTTACAAAGGTCCATTTATGGGCTAAAGCAAGCTTCTCGAAGTTGGAATCTTCATTTTGATGAAGCAATCAAAGGGTTTGGTTTTATAAAAAAAGAAGATGACCCTTATGTCTACAAGAAGGTTAGTAGGAGCGTTATTATCTTCTTGGCGTTGTATGTAGATGACATACTACTTATCGGGAATGACGTTCCTGAGCTATAGTCTACAAAGACTTGGCTAGGGAAATATTTCTCTATGAAGGACTTGGGTGAAGTAGCCTATGTATTGGGCATTAGGATCTATAGAGATAGATCTAGAAAGCTTCTCAGCCTAAGTCAAAGTGCATACATTGACAAGGTGCTAAAAAGGTTTAGCATGCAAGATTCCAAGAAAGGATTCTTGCCCATGTCACATGGTATAACTCTTTCTAGATCTCAATGTCTGAGTACACTCAAGGAGAGAGAACGCATGAGTAAGATTTCATATGCCTCAGCAATTGGATCTATCATGTATGCCATGACATGTACTCGTCCCAATGTCTTATATGCCTTGAGCATGACGAGCAAGTACAAATCAAACCCTGATGATAGTCACTGAACAGCTGTTAAGAACATCCTTAAGTACTTACAAATGACTGAGGATGCATTCTTGGTCTTTGAAGGTGAAGATGAGCTAGTTGTAAGGCGTTACACCGATGTTAGCTTCCAATTCGATAAGGATGATTTTAGATCACAATCTGGTTATGTGTTTCGTATTGCTGGTGGTGTTGTGAGCTGGAAGAGTTTAACGCAAGGCACAGTAGCTGACTCTACAACAGAATCTGAGTACATTGACACCTCTGATGCTGCGAAGGAGGCAATTTGGATCAAGAAGTTCATCACTGAACTTGGAATGGTTCCAAGTATTGCCGACTCGATAGAGCTCTATTGTGACAACAATGGAGCAATCGCATAGGCTAAGGAACCTCGATCTCACCAGCGATCCAAACACTTACTCCGACACTATCATCTTATTAGGGAGATCATCGAGAGAGGTGATGTGAGGATATACAGGACTTTGACAGACAGCAACATTGTTGATCCACTGACAAAACCCCCTACGCAGCAGAAGCATGATAGCCATTCTAGGTCCATCAGTATTAGATACATGGATGATTGGCTTTAGTGCAAGTGGGAGATTGTTAGTGTTCTGCCCAAAAGCCAATCATGAGATGATTGTATTTTTGCACATTGAGCCACGATATATTATTAAGGCATTAATCCAACAACTATGTGTGTTGTTTTGTTTCTATGTAACATAAAAAACATAATTGTAACCCTAGAATAATCATATTCTCAAACGTCCCTGGTCCAGTATTATTGTGGAGTGGGTTACAATAATACATAATGACTAGCATATGTGGAGACTAATATGAGATATGTAGTCTACATATGGGTACAAGTTGGAGAACTCGTGTACTGGACTGACCCGCCATAAGAATGCTACATGGATCATTATATTAGTGTCATAAGTGATTCTCATAGTGATTATAGTATATGTAGTCCTTTGAACTAAGGTCATCAAGGTTCCCTACATGTGAGTCACATACTTTGATAGTTCCTTTGTTGCTCGTAACTGAGTGAACTTGAAGTAGGTCATTGGGTATGTCACATATCATGTGAAAGGATTTGTGTGATCAAGATGAGATTTATCTCTCCTATGTAACGGGAGTGAGACTTAGAAAATGCATGGCCATGCTTGGATGAGTTGATATACGATATCAATGTCATCAATTTAAGTTAATCAAGAAACCAAAGATTGGGCTATACGAGAGTGACACATTCCATGTCTCATGCCTAGTCTTGATATCTTGGACAATGGGACAATGGCATATATCGGTAATGATCATAAAGGTTTAGTCGAATCACCGACAATCTTGTCACTTGGGCAGTAATGATGTGTTGCTAGACACCGCTCATTGCTTATGATCATAAATGTGATTCATGATCATTGCCAACGTGGTAAGAGCCTATTGGGTTGCATACATAGAGCTATTTGGATTATTAAAGTGCATGGGTTAATTATTTGGGTTATGGTTTCATGATAATTTTGTGTTAATAATTGGTGCAAAAGTTGAGCCATTACTAAGCCCGAAATTAAAGTCTAATTGGATTAGTTAGTGCTTTGAAAGCCATTAGGCCTAGAAGTTGAGTCTCACTATAAATACAACTTTTAGTGAGAAATTCGTAGCCTTGCCCTAGCATCTCAAAAGAGACAGCCGTACTCTTTTGTTGCTATTCCTTGAAGGACGCAAGCTAGCACTACGAGCACAAGAGAAATGCATCTGTCGAGACGTGGTGTAGGTGTGGTAATCCCGAGAGGCTCGTGTGGATATCATAGAGAGCTTGAACACGTCAACTGCTTAGGTTGTGTGATTCGACTCTACAGTTGGGTGAGAGATCTCAACTGAAATTAGGTATGAAAATTTTCGAACACCCGGTTTACCCCGTTTCACTTGGATCCTGGAGAGTTTCGGTTAAATTCCGCTATGCTTGTTTGGCTCCCGAAACCCTACATACTTAACTATTGAAAGCCATTGTATATATTCTTTAATCTGCCGAAAGGCTTTTTCTAGACTCTTCTGTCCACTTGAACTATGTTTCCTTCTTGAGGATTCAGAAAAAAAAAAGGTGGCATCAATCTCTAAATTTGGATGCAAATCATCCAATGGTGGTATGTTTTCCAGCTAATTTTTGAATGTCCCTCTTATTTTGTGGCTAAGCATTGATAGGACTGCCTCAATTTTATCAGGTTTTGCATTGGTCCTTTTTCCAAGATCATATAACCTAGGAATTTCCTTACTCCAACAGCAAAGGTGCATTTTTTGGAGTTCTACCTCATGTTGAACTACCTCATCCTTTGAAACGTTTCATGAAGGTCATTGAAGAGGTGACCTACCATTCTCTTGACAATCATATCATCTATGTATACTACCATGTTCTACCCTATCTACTCTTTGAAGACTTTGTTCATCGAGCGCTAATAAGTTGCCCCTGCATTTTTCAAACCTAACAACATTCTCTGTTAGTAGTAAACTATTCGTCTAATGGTGAAAGCTGTTTTTTTCCCACATTCAGCATCTATCCAAATTTGGTGCTAGCCACTAAAAAGGTACATAAAGGGCATGATTTTGAACTCGGTAGTGGCATTGACTAGTTGATCCATAGCAAGTAACTGATGAGGGTTCTTTGGGTAGGCATTGCTCAAGTTTGTGTAATGCATGCACATGCGCCACGCCTTATTCTCCTTCTTGACGAGGACCACATTGGCTAACCATTTGAGATATCATAGCTGTCGAATATTTTTAACCTCCAATAGCCTTTCGACTTCTCTTTGAATGAAGCCTCTTCTTGCTAGTGCTATGTTTCACTTCTTTTCTTGAACTGGTCGAGCGGAGAGATCGACTTGTGGTTTATGTGTGATGACTTTTGGGTTTATGCCTGGCATATCACTTGAAGATTATGCAAATATATCTATATTAGAATGCAAAAATTGAAGAAAAAACTCTTTATCATCGAAAGGAAATCCTTCCCAATGTTCACAGTTCTGCTAGGATGTCCACCTAATCTGAATCTTTTGATATGGGTGCTCCTAGCTTATTCCCATGGGGCTCTTCCTTCTTCTTTTTTTACATTAACATCTCCTAGTTGGTATCTTGGAGGCCTTGTAGACAAACCACATAGCTCCATCGCATTGAATTCTACTATATATACATAATAGCATCCCTTATAAGGGCTGTAAAGACTATCATTAGGCATTTAATATTGGGTTGAATATGAAATTGTACTTGTGCTTACCTCCCAATGATGGCATTATATGATGATGGCACAACTAAAACCAGAAATTTAATGTATAAGAGCCATATATAACCTTCCTATTTTTCCTGATCCCATCAACGTGAGGGGTAGTCTAACCATCTCAAGCATCGATGCTTCCTCTCATCTAGCCCCATATGTAGGCCACAAAACTAGTGTCAGCGAAGATCCCCAAACCCTAATCTTGTTCAACAAATCAGCAAAATGGATATTGGAGCTGGCCCCTGAATCTAGGCATACTTTTTCAACAAAAAAATTCTTAATTCTTATAGTGATGATAATCAGGTCCACATAAGGGACTAAGTTACTAGACCCAGCGAGACTTGTTAGGACATTGCTGGCATTGAGCATTTCCGGCTAGGCGATTTTACATCCTTGGCACTTTTGAGTTGAGGAGTATTTTCCTTTTGTGGTCATATAGATGACCTCTATAGGTTGTCTTGGATTCCTGTAGCTGCCCGTGGGCAGAAAATGGCCTTTTTCTTGCCAACAGCCTTTATTGTGATCACTGTCATCTTCATTTTTTTTATAGGGTTTCTTTTCTTGCCTCTGGCAGAGGTTTCCTATCCTAACCTATTGCTCCCATAATTTTCCTGCTTGTATCATTTCCTCAAGAAGCCGCTTCAATTTTCAATAATCTTCTATATCATACCATTTTTCTTTCTGGTAGCAGTAGTATTTCTTCAGGTCCTTTTTGTTCATGGGGCCTATAGGCGGGACCATCTTGGCACCATGTTCTTCTATTACAATGCGTATAATATGTCCACCCTCGCTTCCCTTAGTGGCGGTAACATAGGCTTAAATTGTAGAGGTTTCATGCCCTTACTCTCTTCCTTGAAATGGTCATTCCATTTTTTGGCCTTAGTTAATCCCTCTATTGTACTAGTTGATTAAGCTTCTCTGTGTGATAATATTTGGTTGCTTGATCGAGAAACTCTTTAATATTCCTTGTAGGATACTCATGTAAGTCCCAAGCCATCCCAAAGTCTTTGAACAAACCTTGATTTATGACAACCAAATGTAACTTAGGGGACAAATCTTGTACCTGGATGGCCTCAGCATTAAATCTTCACATGAAGTCTCTTAAGGACTTGTCTTTGCCTTTCCTTATCTTCAGTAAGTGGGCTACTATTTAGGGAGTTGGCCTATTCCCTAAGAAATGTTTGAGAAAAGCTTGGGAGAGATCTCTACAAGATTGGGAATGATAGCTCATATTAGTCCTAAACCATGAAGCAGAAGCTCTCGTCAAGGTAGAACTGAATGCATGATTCATGATCACATCGAATGCTATTTTGAGTCCGATATAGGTGATGTAACATTGCAGATGGTTGACCGAATCAGTAAGGCCATCATAAGGGTCAATTTTCGGCAACCTAAAGCCATCTGGTTTAGGGGCATTGATGATCTCCTCTATGAATGGCTAGAGCCATATGTACTATATGGCTATAATAAGGTTAAGGCTCACCGTAGGAGGTTCCGCTATCCTTATACACTACTCTATTTAATATAGCATTTGTATTATAATGCTGATATCATTACCAGTAGCTCCTTCAGATTATGCTTGAGACATTTGGAGCTCCCTAATAGGAGGTCAAGTTTAGGGGTCAAAGCTCGTATATTCTCGTCAAGTGCCAAATGGCTTTTGGCAGCTCCCTTAGCTGCCCTAAATAGTACTATTCATATTTCCTATTGCACGGTCATCTTTCGCTACCCAAAGATGGTGAGTTAGAGAGCCTGAAAGTAGTTGTCATATAGGCCTATAAACCCTCCTAGGCGATTAGGCAAATCCCTCATCTAACTATCGTGCTCATTCAGGGGAGGTCTTGGTCCAAACAAGATTTCATGGTGTTCACCATTTTGTTCCCCGTAGATGACACAAAAATTGATAGCCAAAGTGGTATCAATCCAACTAAGATAACCGGCATTAAAGCTTTGATGGTGCAATACTTTGAGATCTAGCACCTAAAGATTATGTTAAAGCCCCTAGATGTTTGCCCCGAGGAAAACCTTCTAATGGTCAAGTTAGTTTTCTGAGTTATGGATCTATAGTGGAGGGAATTCCCATGATATTTTATACCTCGGGATTTATGAATGGAGTTCCCATATAAAAGGGTGAAGGAGATTACTGAAGCAATGTTAGATAGGAATGATTCCATGATAAGGGGACTTTGTCGCCATCTGTATCAGGTTTTCTCTTCATCTATTCTATTCTAGGCTTCCATGATCTTTAGGAATGGGCTCCTCTACTTATTCGGCCTTGGGCTCTCAATATGGTTTTACTTTGTGCCCATATAGTATCAAAAGGATTATCCCATTGGAGAAAAGGTCATTGACAAAGGAAGAATAATCATTGGAAGAGTTGTGGGGGTGGCAGAAATTGATATCGAGGCTGGAAGTCTTGGACTTAGACTGGAGGGGTGCTACTCCATGGGACGACATCGTGGAGGCATAAATTGTGAAAGGAGATTTGAGGACTACTTCCTGAATTTATTGACAAGATTTCAGCTGTTATGGCCATTAATCAGAAATGAAAAAGCAAATTCAAGATGGGGTCGATGAAGGATGAATAGGCGGGTGTGCCTCTGGTTAGTGGTATGACAAACATGAGGAGGGAACAAGAGTTGTGAAGGAGATGGGGAAGAGAAGTGAAAGGGAAAAGAGGATGAATCGTATATGTTGGGAAAAGGTGTCTTAGGATTACAATGCATAAGTTAGTGCCAAAGCTTCTAAGGAGGAAGCCTAGGAGGGAAAAGTCAGGTTTTTTTTGTTTTCTTTCATACCAGCAAACCATGTTGTTAACTTTACAGAGGTTAAGTGTAGGTACTTCTAACAATAGGAACAAAAATGTAGGTTTGAATAAACCTCAATTGAGTTTTGGTAATTTTCTCTTTCCAAAATGATACCTAAGTCACTACTTCTTCAAGATGGGTCCCAACGAAGAACTTAATTGTCTCAATAAGCAACGGGTGATTAAGTGAAGGTTAATGTGATCTTAGTCCCAAATCTTTAATTATTGTGCAATTTGATTGAATCTTCTTTTGTTTCCTTTTTACCCATATAGTATTAAAAGGATTATTCCATCGGAGAAAAGGTCGTCGACAGAGGAAGAATGGTCATTGGAGGACTTGTAGGGGTGGCAAAAATTGAAATCAAGGCTAGAAGTCTCGGACTTGGAATGGAAGGGTACTACTCTGTGGGATGACATCGTAGAGCATAGATTATGAGAGGAGATCTAAAGACTGCTTCCTAAATTTTCTGACAAGATTTCAGCTGTCATAGCCATTGACTAAAAATGAGGAATCAAATTCGAGATGGGGTCGGTGGAGGAGGAATAGGCGGGTGTGCCTCTTGTCAGCGGTGTGATAGACAGTAGAAGGGAACAAGAGTTGTGGAGGAGATGGAGAAGAGAAGCGAAAGGGTGAATAAGATGAATCATATAAGTTGGGAAAGGTGTCTTGGGATTACAATGCACAAGTTAGTGCCAAAACTTATAAGGAAGAAGGCTAGGAGGGCAAGGTCAGGCATTTTTTGTTTTCTCTCATAACGGTAAACTATGGTGTCAACTTTATAGAGGCTAAGTGTACGTACTTCAAACAGTATGAACAAAAATGTATGTTCGAATAAACCTCAATAGGGTTTTGGTAATTTTCTCTTTCCAAAATGATACTCAAGTCACTGCTTCCTTGAGATGGCTCCTAACCAAGAACTTATTTGGCTCAATAAGCAGCGGGTGATTGAGTGAGGGTAAATGCAATCTCAGTCCCAAATCTACAATTAATGTGCAATTTGATCAAATCTTCTTTTGTTTGCATATTGGTGCCAAACATTTAACGTGTGTTACATAGTTGTCCCTAACCATGCGAAATTCACTAATTTAAATTAACTGTAAAATATCAAAATTTTAAATTTGAATTTAAATTATTCGATAATTGTCTTTATAACACGGTTGTAGCAAGAATTAACAGAGCAACTAGAATGAGAAAGAGGACAAAGGGCAAAGACGAAGACTTTCACTTTAACTAATCCACGGGCAAGATAACTAATATGACACTTTAGAATTTTCAAAATGATCGTTGGCTATAAGTCCCGAGAGAGCAATATAATGGAGCCAGACAGCAACCATAACCAGAAGAGGACGAAAGGACCATAACTAGTAAGAGACTTTGAATTTTCAGAGCCTTCTACTCAACAAGACAATATTTGTTTTGCTTGGCAATTTTCTTACTATCATGCTCGTGGAGCTTCGACGTACAAGACCACGTGTAAAGAAACTTTGTTCACTTAACAGCTGAACACTATGAGTACCCAAAAAAAAAAAAAATAGGGAAACTTCATCATTTTGCCCCTAAACTGTATTCTGTGTTGCGAAAATGCCAGGAAATGATGAGTATAACAAAGCTATCTATAACGTAACCATTCTTTCCAAAACTGGCCTTCCCTTTACAGACATATGTTAGCCGTCCAATAGGTAAATATCAACTGTTGAAATAGAGTATGAATCTCTGAGGAAAGAAAAAAGAGGAAATGGATGAACAAAGTTTTTTTTTACGTATGTGATTGATTTACTAAATTTTCAATATGCTAACCAGTCAACATTCGGAAACGACAACGTTGGTTTCGCTTGGCAATTTTCTTGCTGTCATGGTCATGGAGCTAGGACATACAAGACCACTTGTCAAGAGACTTTGTTCACTTAATAGCTCAACACTATTCGGCGTAGAGCCAAGGTTTTGAATTAGGACGGCCAGACTTTATTTTGGGAATATTGGAAACATAATGCAATTCCACTATATATATATATATATATATAAAATATATTATTTTTAATTTTAAATTTTTTTAGAATCAATATTGTTTGAAAGTTAATATCCTACTTATCTAATATTCACTTGAGTCATACATTTTTTTTTGAAAAAAAATATTTTGACGGACTCTTTTTTCATACCCAGCTTTAAAAAATTAAAAATAAATAAATAAATCATTATTTTTGTGAAAAAAATATTTTAAAAGTGATTTTTTGGGCTTTTTAAAGTGTAGAGCCCAATTGGTGCATAAAAGCTAAGCAAATAATCTACATACATAAAACAATCACTAATAATTATTTATAAATAATTTGCACCAAATGCAAACCTAAAAAACAAACACAAAAATTAACTAACAAATGGTCCAACTAAGGTAAATAATAAATAATTTATTATTTTCAAATGAGAAAAAAAAACAAATTTAAAATGATCGATCACCTAAAAACTAAAATTTAATACATTATTTGTCATAGGATATAAAAATTGTAAATTAGAGAACTTCATGAATGCATGATACATAAAAAATACTAAAACAAAGACCATCAAATAATCTATTAAAATAGAAAATAATAAAATAATAATGTTTTATGTTCTAGTTCTTGCAAAAAGAAAAAAGTTATGAGCATGTATGAGCAAGAAAAAGTTTGAAGAGAGTGTGTGAGGATGTAGACATAGAACAAGCAATAAGCAAACGGAGAGTCACTTCATGGATTCTCAAATATTTTAAAGATGTAAGATAATTAATTTTTATTAAGATGATAAAACTAATTACTTAATGTTAGACTTTTTTTTTCATCTTAGTCCCAAAAATCAAGTATATTTATAGAGAATGTCTGAAAGAAATAAAATTATCAAATTTGAGTGTTATTTTCATTACTTAAAATTATTGGAGAATACTTACTAAAGAATTATAGGGGGGCATGGAAGAGGGGAAAAAATTATATAAGCTTTATCCCATAAGACATACATACATTTTGCAAGAACTTAGGGAGGACGAAGCACCCCTAACCCCCTATTGCCACCGCCTCTGTACACTACAAGTACCAAAAAAATATAAAAAAAGATGGCAAATTTCATATTTTGTCATAAACTGTATTTCATGCTATAAAAAAGCCGGGATATAATGAGTGTATCAAATCTATCTGTAAAGTAACCATTCGTTTCGAAACTGGTCTTCCTCTGCAGACATCTATTAGGTGTCCAATAGACAAATATCAACTGGTGAAATAGAGTATGAAACTGTGAGGAAAGCAAAAAGAGGAAATCGATGAACAAAGTTTTTTTTTCACATAAGTGATGGATTTACTAAATTTTCAAAAGGCTACCCACTCAACATTCGGAAAAGACAATATTTGTTTTGCTTGGCAATTTTCTTCCTATGATGCCCATGGAGCTTGCACGTAGAAAGACCACTTGTAAAGAGACTTTGATCACTTAACAGCTCAACACTACGAGTACCTAAAAATACAAAAGAAAAAAAAAGGTGAATTTCATCGTTTTATCCCTAAACTGTATTTCATGTTGTAAAAATGCCGGGACATAATGAGTATAACAAATCTATTTGTAAAGTAACCATTCTTTCCAAAACTAGTCTTCCTTTTGCAGACATCTATTAGGCACCCAATAAAAAAATATCAACTATTGAAATAGAGTATGAATCCGTGAGGGAAGAAAAAGGACAAAACGGATGAACAAAGCTTTTTTTTTTACATAAGTGATTGATTTATTAAAATTTCAAAAGGCTAACCACTCGACATCCGGAAGAGAAAATATTTGTTTTGCTTGACAATTTTCTTGCCATCTTGCTCATTGGGCTTGGAGGTACAAGACCACTTGTAACACTACAAGAAACAGAACAGTTAGGACCGGTTTTAAGTATCACTTGGGACTAGTTTTGACCACTCCAAAATACTTAGGACCGGTTTCCACCCGCTCTACAGAGCTGCTCCAACCGCACTCGCTTCCAAATTATTGGGAACAATTTTAGAACCGCTCCAAAATTTTGGACCACTTAACTGCTCGGAACTTAAAACCGACATTTCTGACCACTTAACCGCTCCTAATCGTACTAGCTTGGGGAGACCCATTGATGCCATTTGGGATAGATTAACAGGTCCGAAATTTTCCAGCTGAGGATCATATTTAGCGGCAGTTAACCTCTCCAAAATACAATTTCTTTGGTGTTTTGATTAGGACCAGTTAACTGCTCTCAATGTTATGGGTTTTTTTCAATTATATTTTTGTATTTCCTCTCCACCTGTAAATATGTAATCATTATTCTTACATTTGTAGCTTTTGTATTTGGTAACAACAACTAAAAAGGACCAATATAATATACATTTGAACATCATAACAAAAGTACAAACATAAATATAACTTCCAAATTAATCCTCCATTTTACATAAAGTGATATCAAGTATTGCGAACATAATTGCTATCAATCCATTAATTCAAACACCTACAAAGTAGAATCATACATTCTTTTACTTATCATCTACCATGCCTAAGATTTGGTCATCTCCTATCTCATCATCGTCGATACTTATCTCATAACTTGATTGGGAAGAGTGGAAACATGCATTCTGAGTATCACTTCAAGCATTGACAGTAGTAAATTGTTTACAACACACACACACACACATGCGCACACACGCACACACACATATAAAGGTTGTATGTGTGTGTGAAAGTACAATAAGATTGCAAATGCTTGCTTATTTACAACGTATAAGATCAAGGAGGACTTTTCACTTTTTCAACCTGTATAAGTAACTGCAGCAGAAGATTAAAATGAGTTTATGTTTTAGTGTTAATCAGAGAAGTGTCATGCAGGAATTAATTCTTTAGAAACCCGATACAATATGACCAAACTTATATGTATATAATTGTTCATACATTTGTTATTGCTTGTTTTCAGTCAATTTACCTAGCCAAATTACAACAAGAAACAAAAAATGCAAAGACAAATATATTTATATGATCTCTAACACAATGCATAAAACAAAACAATGAAGAGTATAATACCTGTCCCCGTTTACGTGCTATGGCCTCACTCAAAAGACTATAGATCTCTTTAACCATCCTGGCAAGCTCATTGAATTGTTCTATTGAAGGACCATGGGGCATAACAAATCCTTTACCAGCATTACCACGACGCCTAGTTTGAGAGGGTCTGCAATATGAAGCAGGTGTCACCCTAAACCATGCCCCGAATGCATCACTATGTTCAGCACCCCAAACTTTGTTGAATATATCATCAGATAAAGTACTAGAACCTGAAACTACATTAGACTTTAGAGACCTAGCTTCTTTCTTCGGTACAATAAGAAGATATAAACATTTGGGAATAACTGAAAGGCTGAAACAAATAAAGCTACACTAATTTAGCATTTTTAATTTGTATTTTAGCTACCACTTTCTGTTTGAGTTCTTGATGAACACATGAGCCATTTTTCATTTTCTAGCTATATAAAAAAGATCACTATGATCCGGCTCTATCCTATCTTTAAGAAGTCAAAATGATTAAATACCACACACTTGATTGCCAAAGACTAATAAACTATTAAATAAAACTATACAACTAGCAACATGCACATGCGGTACATATGCATAAAACCAAGTAGTAAAACACATAAAAACACCTACAGTTGAGAAGAACTCTAACTGTAATAGGACCAGTAAGGGTGGGGTGTTAAAGCTAACTGTAGTAGCTGTTGAGGTTTTAGTTGAGGAAACAACGATAACAACAAAATAAAATTTAGATTGTTTTGTTATCTTGTTATAGTAATACCTAAAAGATTAGTTTCCCAAATAGTTGGTCTTAAAGGGAAAAAAAAGAATCCTCCCTAGAGTAAAAAAGGAAACATAAGCCAATTATATATATGCAGGTAACCTTTTATTTTTGCTGAGGAGAATTGCCACCAAAAACCCAAAAGTGATAGGATGTGAAGAAGCTTGATCACCTTCAAAGTAAGTTAAGGGTCATAGGCAACTGGCCCAGACAGCTCAAATTCGGGAGTCTTAGGATTAGTAAAACAAATCGCCCCTGGGGGCCTACAATAGACCCCAAGGGAACTTCTCCATGGATGGAAATTATATCTCGTAAATACGGGATAAGTTATGGGATTTCTATCCCAAGATGAGTTACCTAGAGCTCATCTTAACTATATAAACACATCCAAACATCAATCCTGAGGTATGACATTTTGGCTTTTTTTTCTTTCTCTGCTACTCTCTACTTGCAAGAAATCTAACTTGATTGTCGGAGGGTTTTCCCTGGGAACACTTCTCGGGGCTCTGGCAATTGTTTTCACGTGTAGGTTACTAGTCCGTAATTCACCCTGCGGTTGATCCAAGCCCCTGTAATCCCTTCAACTATCAATTTGGTGCCATTTGTGGGAACATACTGAATCCTTAGAGATCGCATCTGGAAAACCCAGACGTATCAGAAAACAAGCATGAAAGCCTATGGACCTGAAAGAGGAGAAGTGCTAAAGGGGTCAATCCAAAAGACCCCTACAGGGCTTCAGAGGGACCCCCGTAAGGGTAAAAACCCTGCACCTTTGAACGATGATCAGTCTCAGGCCTTGCAGCATGCCTTATTCAAACAGTTGAAGATGATGTTGTAGCAGAAGATTAGGAGAGCCCTTCCAAGGATCCTAGAAGAGGTTGCTGAGAGCCACCTAGCCCTGAGAAGGCCTTGCCCTGCTCGACCATAGAAGCATGCGTCGAGGATACGGGCACGTGAGCGGTCGTTATCCGTTGACTGTTCTGTCAATCCCAGGGGCAGTGACATCAATGTTATTTTGCAGAGGCTCAACTAGACGGAGTAGACCATATAAGGCCCAGAACCATCGAAAGAAGGTCCTAGCCTTGGCATTCACATGGAGTACCTATGGCTCCAACCTTTCCCAAAATAGATAATTAACACTCCCATTCCTGAGGGGTTCCCCAAGCTAAAATTTGACTTGTATGATGGCCTTACCAACATAGTAAACCACCTATAGAGGTATGTTCCTTCCATGAGACTTGAAAGGGCCTCTGGTGCCACCATGCATAAGGCCTTTAGCTCTACATTAACGAAAGCCGTAGCCTCCTAGTGTGGGACAAACTAGGGGTGACGCTTTCTCCTCATTCAAGGGTCTTTCCCAGGTGTTCTTGAGACATTTCTTGGGAAGTCGGCCGACTTCAAAGATAATGACCCATTTTCTGAAGATTTGTCATGGTCGCGAGGAGCCCATAAGGGACTACATCTGGAGATTTAACACTGATGCAATACAATGTAGAGGCTATCTCCAAAGCTACACTTATTGGCCGTGAGGGTAATTTAGGACAAACTACAAATGTAGATGATGATTATAATGGCAAATTTATTAGCGTGAAGGTAATTTGAGTAGGAATAAGAAAATGTAGGACCAATGTTGTCATTTTTCATAAAAATTCTGTCAAATTTAACAATGAAAATGATGAAAGGACCATGATGGGACAAAAATATGGAGGTTAGGGACCCGTTTAGGATGAAGCTAAAAAGTTAGGGACCATAAATGAAATTTACCCTATATATAGGTATCTTGTATTGTCTTGTGTATATTGGTTTTGGTGTCTTCTTTGACTTTGGATGCAGATTATTAAACAAAATTACAGGTTTATATTTGGGTTCTTACTAAGTACCCTATTTTGCCCATTTCAGGTAAGGAATTGCAAAAGTGATGGGCTAAGGAACTTTCATAGAAAGGTCTATGTATAGATAGGTATGTTCTAGATTCATGGCTTTTGAAAAACAAAGCATGGAAAAGTTCATAAGATTGAACTAATGGCTGTGTTATGTGTGTTGGTTTGTAGGCCCTAATGGCTGCAGTGGGACTTGTTGTGTTTGGATCCATCCTGGTATGAGTTAAAGCTAGAAGAGTAATAAGGCAATTATGGCCTAAGTGCCAAGTCAAAGTGGAGGTCAAAGTGACAGTGGGCTTAGAGACAGTTTGACCTATGCCATGTACCATGCTTGACATCTAAACGTTCAAACTTTTTTTGTGTGTAATTTTGGGGCATGTAGTCCCTGTTTGGCCAATTTTGGCCTGTAAATATCTATAGATAACTAATGGAAAAAGGGACGTGGAGTAGAGCAGGCTTGTGCCTTGTATGTATTTTGGGCTTAGGAAAGCCTTAAGGCATTAAGTATAACAAACTAGGAAAAATGCATACATGGTCTGTAATTACTTAATCTAGTTTGTATATGCATGAATGTGTTTTTGTCTTGGCAAAGGCATTAAGGACATAGAACACACACATAAGTCAGCTAACCTCCTTAAACCCCTTATGCACTCATGAAACCACCTAAGTGAATTCATCTAATTGAAGCTCAGTCAATTGGGTGAATTAAGTAAAACCCATTAGAGCTTCAAAAGCTTGAGATTCCCACCTAAGTAAATAAAGAGTTAGGGTTAAGAATCCTGGGAGTCAAAGCCTAGTTCACCATATCAAAATCAACTGAACAACTAAACATAACTAATTGATCTCAAGCCTCTAAAAAGGTTTAGGGTAAGGGTGAATTTGTTCCTGACAAAAATGTTTGACCTTATGCAGGCTCAGAAGATCCCTAGGATCCAAAATGCTAGAGCTAATGCCCTTTCGAAGGGATAGGGAAAGGCCATAACAGAAGCACTCATGAAGCCCTTAGTCCGCTTAATATATCCTATGACACCCAAAGATGATTAAAAGTAGCCAATTAAGATTTACCTCGATAAGGGTACACTGTGTGGAACCCCTAAGGAAAAAAAAGAACCATGATCTGGGCTGGACGGCTCATCATTATCTAAAATGAGCTATATGAAAAAGGGTTCACTTCCCTTTTGTAATGATGCCTAAGTATGCTTGAGGGATGACATGTTCTGCAAAAGATTCATTGGGGAGATTGTAGGGAACATATTAGTGCCAACTCCTTAGCCCATAAAGCCTTGCGATAATGTTACTTTTGGCCTACAATCGAAATGGATGCCAGGGAATTCATTTGTATGTGCCATAGTTGCTAGCTCAATTCGAGAGTATAGAGCTACCCTTTTCTAGTGCTTCCTCAGCAATAGATCCTTGGCCATTTCCAATGTGGGGGATAGACATGATTGGAGCACTGCCCATGGCCCTGGGACTAGTTAAATATTGCATTGTAGTAATGGATTATTTCACCAAGTGGGTAGAAATGAAGCTTTTATCTTCCATCATGGTCCCCTAAATCATTAAGTTTTTATGGAGAAACATCATTTGTTGTTTTGGGTGTCCATGAGCAATCACCACTAATAATGGAAAGCAGTTTGACAACCAACAAGTCCGACGATTCACTGAAGAAAAGGGTATCCACCTTTCCTTCACCCACGTTTCTCATCCCCAGTCCAACGGGCAAGTAAAGGTCACTAATAGGATGATAAAAGAAATCACTTACCCTACCTTGCAAACCCAAGCTTACAAACCCATTTAGAGCGATGAAGATCTTGAGGGAAATCTGGCCCTACTGGAAGAACTTAGGGAAGATGTGAGGGTTTAAATGAGAGACTTCAGATAACGAACTGGCATCACTCATGATCAAATGATGAAACAAAAGATTATTCAAGTTAGGGGCTTGGCCCTTGTTAAGGCTAAACTGACTAGCAAAAACCCAAGGCATGGGGCACTAAGACCAAATTGGCATGGACCCTACCTGGTCAGAAAGAAACTCAGGGAAAGAGTATACGAGTTGACATGTTCAGAAGGAAAAAACAACCTGGAAACTATCACTTAGACAACTTATCTCCCTACTTTGCTTAGATTATCATAGGAATAATCTGTTATCATAAAAATGATCTCTTACTTTACATTATGTACTTTGATTACTTTTGAATAAAGAGGCACTGCTATCACACTTCGTGTTCTCATCACACAAGATAGTAAAACTGAAGTTTTCCAATTCCTCGAAAGTCTAACATCACTCGATGAAGCCCACATGGGCTCCCCATTATGAAGGCCCCCTACTGCCACCAAACATCATACTTGACCACTGAATGTTGCAATTATTCACAAACATAATGAGAAGGTAGAAGCATCACTCAAAATGGATTTCTCATTAAAAAAAAACTTTTGTACAATGAACAGGAATTAAAATGAACAGAAAACAAAGAAAGGTTTCAAATAGGTAGGGGCAGAAATGGGGGCCTAACAATGAGGGCTCCTAACATTCATCTGGAAAAGGGTCCTCATCAAGGTCCATTGCCGACGCATTATCGTCAAAGGTAGGAATCCCAACTTTCCCCTCCATTGACCAAGATTCATAATCCAGACCCACATCCTCATAGGCTGATAGAAACAAAAGATAAAGATTCAGATTTGCTTGCTCAACTTGAAAGTGGCAAGAAAGAAAGCCTTCCTTGAATTCCAAGAATGCAGTATTTCCAAGCTCATCCTCCGCTTTCTGGACAAGTGAGCCAAACTACTTCACACAAGTGTTGGCCTTAGTCTAGAGGCACTAGTACCCTAAATGGCCATCATGCCCAATGAAGCCAACCCACTCGATGCATTCTACAAGGGGCATCGTAGAAAGAACTGAGCTAAAGCTAGACTTACCCACAATGTTCTTCAGCCCCAGTGAAGCGTACTTTTACATCGGTAGGGTATCCTTGACAACACCTATCTTGTACTCTATTGCCTTCAGCAATATTACTAGGAGATCGGCCTCTTTTTGGGCCTCAGTTTCCCTCTCCTAGGATTGCTTTAGAGCCACTTTTTACTACCGTCCCTTCCCCTCTAGATTCTTGGTGACACATTCCTTCACCTCCTTTGCCTCATTCTCCAGCTTGAGGCCATTCGCAAGTGCTTCATTGGCACTTCGTTCAATTCTCAGCTTCAACTAGAGGAAATTAGCATTCTTGTACAAGCCCCTAAGGTTGGATTGAAGGGCCTTCTCTCATGCCACTGATCATTCCACCATACCATACATAACGATACCCTCTTGCCAAAATCAGATTTGTTAGTAAGAAAAATGTCTCAAGCACTGAAATAAATAAAAGAGGTAAACCTAAATAATGCCATAGACTATGCTCATCAGATGGCCACCTTTTGCCTGAGGGGGATGAGTCAGAAACTTTTCATCCCTGGGGGTCCTTAACCCATCTAGGGTGAGATGGTTAATGTCAGATCAATCCTCAAAGATCGACTCACTAACCCTTACCGTTCGTAAAGGGTCAAAGACCTAGTCAGGCACAATCCTCTTTAGCACCAAGTCCCTCTTCTACTCCTGACTTTGTGCAAGGATTAGGTTACGAGGCTAGAAGGGCTCATCTAGCCTTAATTCAAACAGCCCCCTATGAGCAAACGAGGCCTTCTTAAGGATATCCCTCACCAAGGCCAGAGCGAATAGAGGAGGCAAGGTGGGAAGCACGTCCTTCAATCCCAGTGCCACTTTTCACTTCTAGGATGCCACCAAACCTTCAGCGGGGAGGTTCTCAAATGATTTCGCATGCTTCTCTAGAGTCGCTAAATGGAAACACCCACAATCAGCACAAAAGCACCTTAAGTCTATAAAGTTAGCATGGAAAAGATGCACAAACAAAGCCCTACCACTGCCTCCATCACAAGAAGGATCGATTCTAGAAAGGCTTCTAAAGGAAACTCAAAAAGTTCCACTACTTTAGATGACGGATTGGACAATGGGGGCCCTACAACATGTGCTGTGTGGGCAAGGAGTATTTTACGCTTACATGCATCCTCCAAGGCATTAGCAGTGCCCTTGCATGTCTTCAAGAACTCCTTGGGATGACTGCTTATTTTTGCAGGAAGTATAACAAGGTTAGATACCATGACCATGTACAAAAAGAAAGGAAAATCATATGGTTGGGACATAACTCTTTAGTAAAAGGCCTCACTGGGCCTTGATAGCAACCCTATAGGCTTCAACTAGTCTTCCTTCCTGACCCTCCTTCCTAACCCTCCTTCCAATTGCAAGGGTCCTTTACTTGTAAATACAACCAGTGGACTCTGTTCATCCCTGGCCACCTAAGGGTAGTCTCATCCATCTATGCGTAATGAATGGGGAATAACTCCAAAAAAATTGTTGTCCCTCATCACCACTTCTAGCTAGCTGACTAGCCCGAGATACAAGCTATGGCCCTTTGAGCCTTCATATATGGGCATTGTATTAACTAAGGCATGCTGGGGGTTGCCTTTCAGCTCGCAAAAGAACCCCAATAATTGTTCCCTCAATGTGAAGAAGAAGGGCTCATTCGACCTCGACTACAAGTCCTTGCGGGACATAAACACAATGGATTTGTTCCCGCCTTGATTGATGAGGGTGAGGTGAAAGAAGCCAGCATCTTTCTTCAGGTCCAACATGTGAAATTATAGGAAGACCACTAGCAAGAGAGACACCACCACCAACTTATAGCAAAAAATGAAGTCGTTAAAGTGGACTAACGAGTTTGGCATTAACTGAAATAGTGGAATCTAGTATTGCTTGGAAATGGTATTCTAGTATATGCAAAGGAAAATGGAGCCCTACCTGGAGCTAGTTTGTAAACACAATGAGAACATTCCTTCCCTTCCTTCCCCCTTCTAAACCCTCATCCTCAAAAGCCTTCATATGGGAAAGAGCAGCGACAATGCCGTTGAGCGAAAAATATCTAGCAAGATTTTTCACCAACGTGCCTTCATTGTGCTGAGTCGTAACCCCCTTCATCACATCGATGTTCAAAAAGAATGGTGTATTGGAGGAATCACCCCTATCGGCAGCAGCCTTAGATGATGATTTCAAAAAAGCCATTTGGAAAAACCAGCAAGGAACATGTCAGGGCTGCCACAGTCAAGACACTACCTCAGTGCTTAGTCCATGCGAAAAATGTAAGAAAAATACAATAAAACCTGAGGGACTCAAATGAAAAAGTGGAAAGTGGGGTATATGTGCAACCGAGAACTATCAGGTCCAAAATGTACATTTAAATGGCTTAAGTTGTTAATGGCAAGAAACAAGGCTAGAGGTCCAAATTGAACATTCTTTCGAGTGATAATAATGACACAAGGTTGCATGGAGGGGCTACTATGAGCCATGCAATTAATGGGTGTATTAGGGCTAGCATTAGCCTATTTTTGGTGCCATTGGGCATGAACCCGGAATCCATGCCTCCACTTAGGCCGAAAATCTCTAATTTTGATCAAAATTCCATTTTTGCAAGTCAAAGCGTGTTCTTGGTGTTTTGGCATTTGAGTCTCGGGTTCATGCCAAATTCATGTTAGTTAAGAGTTGAATAGAAGAATCACGCTTGTCACTAGTGTTTTCCGCCCAAGGCAACTTTGGACTTTTATTTTCAAGCTTGGTCTTGAAGATTCAAGGTTGGCCAAGAGTTTCAAAGCAAGAAATTGGTAAGGATTATGGTTCACTACTTGATTTTGGTATTGTTCCATGTTCAAGTTAATGATTTGGCTTCTAAGTGATGGTATATTGAGCTATATGATCTTAGAATGCTATATGGGGCATATATGGAACCTTCGGGTTTATGGGTTATGTTGGCTAGCTAGTCACTAATGGCAAGTACTTAGAGTTCATTATAGGAGGGCCAACCTATATTTGATCTTGGAGCTCTAGTGGAATGGATGGTTATATGATGAAGATTGATGGAATTTATGGATATACTTGCTAGTTTGGCTTCAGCTGAGATGAACCTTATGTTTGTGGTGTGTGAGTTGTGTGCTTGGTTGTTTGGTTGTGCTTACTAATGTTTTATAGTTGTAGATATTATGCATTTATTCTATTGTGTACATGGTTTTGGTGTTTTCTTGTTTTCTTGCTGGTACAGAAAAGCTAATGGGAGGTTAAGCCTTCGAGATTAACTAAATAAGCTCCTAGAGCTATAGTAATCCTTACTAAGTTTATGAAACTCATGCCCCTTCTTGTATCTGTTTCAGCAAAAGGTTTGAGCTTGATTTAGTTGTGTAGTTGCTTGTGTACTTTTAGCTCGATTTTGCCAAGGTATGTATCTAATTGAAAGCTTGGCTTATAAGTACATAGTGCAAGTCTTATGTTAAGGCATAAACTCATGTTTTTGAGTTTGCAGGTTTGAGTAGATTTGTGGGACAAGTCTAGGATGAATGGATCTGTGCTTATGGGATTTGGTTAGATGGTTTGCACTTATGGGTATGTGCATGGTTGTAGGCATTTTCCTACAAACTTTGGTTTTGTATTGTACACTCAAAGTAACTCTCGGGTATCACTAGGAAGTATTGGCATGTAATGCATAACAATGGCTATTTTGGATTTTGAGTACTCTTGGTATAGATCCAAGTATGTAGTACTTATGTGGAGGTTATTTTATGTACATATAGCCTCAGGTGAATCATGGAACTATTATGTAAATGTTATAAATGAATGAAATGCCAAGTTATGCTATTAGTACTTGTTACAGGAAAGTTTTGGAATGTGCTAAACCTCTCTTGGTTCTTGTTAGGCTGAATGTGCAAGAGCATGAAAAGTATGTTTTTAAAACATTGAAAGATGTGGGCTTCTTGGTTGTCATGCATTTGAATGCCACACTTGATGAGCACACACCTCAAACACTTAAGTATAAACGTGTATATACCTTGCCTTGTGTTGCAAGTAACCTTATAAGTCTTACCTTGAAATGCAAGTAATGGACTAAAACCATTGGACTTAGCCTCTTAGGGCACCTCCTAGGCCTTGGTCTTAAGACTACATGTATTGAACTATAAAGAGGAAAGTTGGCCGAGACCTAAGTTTATACATAAAACACTATAAGTGCAATAATCGAATAAAAATGTTAGTGCCTTGGTAGCACAGTTGACTGGTACTGTAGATGAACAGACTGGGGCCTGTGTGGGGTGTGACAGCCACCAACACAACGGCGTGGCAAAAGATGGGAACCCAAAACCCAAAAAAATCAAAACAAAAACATGGGTAGGAAAAAGGGACAAGAACCTACTACCTGAATGTAACAGAGAAGGATGAACACGGGGGGAAGAAGAGGAACTTCAAAGCAAAAATCCTCATAGATTCTAGTGTTAACAGCTAGTGAGAAGCAAGAAAGCACAAGAGAAAGTAGCAAAACAAGACAAATAAATGAAAAGACAAAGTGATAACCTTCACGGTATATATAAGGGAAACCTACGCCTGCTGGGTTTCCTTTTGGGAACCGCCACTACAAGTAATAGGGCAATCATGAAGGGATGCATGGCCACTAACAGCCGTCAAGATAATCATGCCCGGTGACTTCCTTGAAGAGCATTTATTAAACGTTGCCTCGCATTCTTCTCAACTGACATGTCTACCATGACTCACAACCATGTGGGAGTGGTAGGAGAGTGATTTAAAATAGCATAATTCACCCAGCTTCCTCATGAAGTAAATAGGGGGATTGTACCATCACCTTAAATGACGTCCCCTGAGCGCACCAACGGAACAACAAGGGAAAAGGAGTTTGCATCACTACTTTGGGAAAAATGCACTAACATACCATGGGAACGTGGGACCCTTAGTGCACATTCCCTCATGATAGAGGACCTATTGGCAGGCAAGAAGCCTAGATGGCCCAAATCCAAAAGTCTCAAGATTAATAAAAAAGGCCACCCCTGGGAGCCCAAAATAGACCCCAAAGGAACTTCTCCATAGAAGGAAATTATATCTCATAAATATGGGATTAGTTGTGAGATTCCTATCCCAAAGACGAATTACCTGGTGCTCATCTTAACTATATAAACCCTTCCAAACATCAATCCCATGGTATGACATTTTGGTTCTCCTTTATTTCTCTGCTACTCTTTACCTGCTAGAAATCTAACTTAATCATCAAGGGTTTCCCCCAGAATCATTTTCCCGAGGCTCTAACAATTGTTTTTATGTGCAGGTTCCTAGTTCATAAGTCACCCCACTGCTAATCCAAGCCTTTGCAGTCCCATCAGCTATCATGAGGGAAGAACTCAATCTTAAAACTCCTTCCAAATCAAATTTATAAAATGCACCATAAAGTAGAAAATACAAAATTTATAATTCAAAACAACATCTAAGTCTAAAAAAAAATCTGTAAAACATCAGGGTAACATGTTAGCATTAGTACACCATATCATCAACCTACTTGAAGATTTTTCTTCTTCTTTTTCTTTTTATTAGCTAATTAACAACTAATTGTTTCACCTAAGAAAATTAACAATAGTTTCTCAGCCCTATTGCACACACACACAAAGACATATAGCATGAAAATTAGAGATTACTGACTAACACTGATTCCAAGGCATTATAGATCAAGGATGAGGACCAATTATTTAGTTAATACCAAATGTACATGATCATAAACTTGATAATACAATATTTCCTTTCTTGCATCCTTATCTTTCTTTTTCTTTTTGTACAAACCTTCTAATCTGTAAAGAAAAGTATATTATGTATAACTTTTTACTAAAAAATGATAAATTAAAAGAGCAACACATATATGCAAAGAGAAAACTACTGCCAATTCTTGTATTAATAGCACAACAAATGTATCCATTCCAAATTCCATCATTTTGTCCCTAAACTGTATTTCATGCAATAAAAATTCCAAGAATAATTAGTCCCTTTTGCAGACATTTGTTATGTGTCCAATAAAAAAATATCAAATGTTGAAATAGAGTATGAATCTGTGAAGGAAGGAAAAAAAGAAAACAGATGAACAAAGTTTTTTTCACATAAGAGATTGATTTATTAAATTTTCAGAAGGCTAACCACTCAACATCCAGAAGAGACAATATTTTTTTTTTGTTGGCAATTTTCTTTCTGTCATGTTCATGGAGCTTGGACACACAAGACCATTTGTAAAGTGACTTTGTCCACTTAATGGCTCAACACTACGAGTACCTAAAAATACCAAAAAAAAAGGTGAACTCCATCATTTATTGTAGAATTTGGATTTTAGGAGAAGTATTTTCTATATTTTTCATTAACACACAAAGTCAGCTATATATACAAGTGTGTTGGATTCCTAGATGAAATCAACTGTACAACTATATTTGAATCAAATATGTAATCTTATCACACAAGTAACACTTATCGTTATCCTAATACACCCCCTCAAGTTGTAGCATGGGGGTTGAAAATGCCCAACTTGTGTACTAGAACTTTAAATTGCTTCTTCAACAGGGCTTTGCTAAATATGTTGGCCGATTGGATGGTGCTTGGGAGATGCAACATTTCAATTACTTGTGACTAAAATTTTGACTCTCACAAAAATGACAGCCAATCTTAATGTGTTTAGTTCATTCATGGAACACAAGATTGGTGGTAGTGTGCAAGGCTGCTTTGTTGTCACATAAAAGCTGCATGGGGTTTTTTTGTTCATTGGAGAAGTCTTGGAGAAGTGTTTGAAGCCATACCAATTCATAGGTAGCATTTGCCATAGCTCGGTATTCGCCTTCAGCCTAAGGAACAAGAGACCGTCACCTAATTTTTGGACTTCCAAAGATACTGGTGCTTTGCTAAGTTATGTTATGTAACCTTTGGTATAACATTGGGTTGTAGGGCAACTTGCCTAATCGGATCACAGTAAGCTTTTAAAGTCAAATATCCCTTTGTAGGAAAGAGCAATCCCTGACCAAGTGTTCCTTTCAAATACTGAAGGAGATACATGGCAGCATCTTGATGTACTTGATTTGGTTCATGCATAAATTGACTTAAGAGATTGACAACATAAGTAATGTTTAGCCACGTTATTATGAAATAGATGAGTTTTCTAATTAGCCTTCAAAATTGACCAAGATCAGAAAGCTTTGGTTCTTCTGAAGCACCAAGATTATGTTGCTGTCGAATCAGAAAAAATGATGGTTTATAACCAAGAATTCTAGTTTCTTTCAATATGTCCAAAGTATCCTTTCTTAGTGAAAGAAATATGTTGTAAGTTGAATATGCAGACTTCAGTCTAAGAAAGTAGCATAATTTTCCTAGGTTTTTAATGTTAAATGTGTCATTTATGAACTGCTTCAACTTCTGAATGTAAGCACTATCATTTCCAGCTATGATGATATCATCAACATAAACGAGAACTATTATACAGGAGTTAGCACACTGCATAACAAACAATGAGTAATTAGCTTTGGATTGCTGAAAACCATACCATTTAAGTGCCTTTGAGAACTTTGTGAACCATTTGAAAGGAGCCTGTTTTAGCCCACAGAGAGATTGATGAGGCCTAGAAACTCAATCATCCCTTGGAGCCAGAAATCTACGTGGAGGAGTCATATAAATTTCTTCATCCAAGTTACCTTTTAAAAAGGCATTCTGCACATCTAGTTGGTGTAATTCCCATCCTTTATTTGCTGCCACTGCCAGCATACATCTAACTGCAGTCAGTTTGATCACAGGTACAAAAGTTTCTATGAAATCTAGTCCTTCGACTTGATTCTAGCCTTTAGCAACCAGCCTAACCTTGAATCTCTCAGCATTACCATCTGCCTTGTATTTAATTTGGTACACCCATTTAGATCCAATGGGTTTTTTGTTTGGTGGTAGATGCTCAAGGGAAAAAGTTTGATTCTTTTACAAGGCATCAACTTCCTTTTCCATAACTTTGACCTATCTAGGATCCTTGCTGGCCTGTAAAAAGCTTTAGGGTTCCTGTAACTCCATAATATCTCCAAGAAAGGCTTTATAACAAGGAGAAAAATGTGAATAAGAAAGGAGATGTGCAATAGGATAAGGCTTACCCAAGGAAACATGATCGGCAGCTAGTAATGATGAGTTATTTACTGTCGCAAGGTCATATAAATAATCATCAAGGTAGGCAAGTGGCTTTCTGGTTCTTTGTGGTCTACTAACTGAAGGTGGTTGAGGTGGAGAAAGTGGATTTTCACCTTCAAGTGTTGTATCTTGCACATGTTCTGTTTGTGCCGAGATATAAGTGAAAAATTGGTCATCAACTTCTGGGCTTTTGACAAGTTGAGGCACAGATATGGATTGAGTTTTATTATCTTCTTTGAAAGGACAGGTATTCTCATAGAAGCTAACATTTCTTAAAACCAACATTTTGCTAGACTCTAGATCAAAGGCTTTATAACTTTTTTGTCCATTTGGATAACCCATAAATATGCAAGGTTTAGAATGACTCTTAAACTTGTCTTTTGACCTAGATTTGTTGTGGACATAACATAAGGATCCTAGTACCCTAAGATGATCAAGAAAAGCTCTCATGGAAAATAGGATGACATAGGGACTTTTCTTGGACAGTTTAGAGGATGGCATGTGATTGATTAAAAGTTGCATTTAACATACACTCACCCCAAAATTTTATGGACAAGTGTGGTTGGAAACAAAGGGCATAAGCTACCTCTAAGACATGGCAATGCTTTCTCTGGGCTATACCATTTTGTTGTGGAGTTTCAATGCAAGTGATTTGAAGAAGGATTCCATTTTCTTGAATAAATTTTTGCTTAGGTCCTCCAACAAGTTCAGGAGCATTGTCATTTCGAATTTGACGAATAGTTCTTCCAAATTGATTTTTCACCATTTCATGAAATGTTGAAAGATGAAAAAGAGACACAAATTTGTACTTCATCAAAAAGGTCCTTGTGCATCTACTGTGATCATCCACAATGGTGAGGAAGAAGTGAGCTGCTAAAATAAAGGATGTTCTTATCAAATAGATTTATAGCTCTATTATGACTTAATGGAAAAGGCTTCCTTGTTTGCTTGGCATGATGGCAGGAATCATAGAATTTGTTAATGCTTTTAATTGATAGCTTGTCAGCTTGAGGAAAGAAAGAAAGTTTTTCAAAGGGTACATGTCCAAGTCTCATGTGCCACAAAAATGGTATGGTATCAACTTTGGTAGCTGCTGCGATTGGTGTAGTGATCCTTTTCTAGTAATACAACCCATCTTGCATTCCACCTGTGCAAATCAGCCTCCTCGACTTTTGGTCCTGTATTGCACAAAATTAAGGAAAAAATGTTATAGAACAATTTAAATCATTGGTAATCTCGCTCACTGAAAGAAGATTACAAGTAAATTCAGGAACATGTAACACATTCTTGAGCTGAATATTTTTATAATGCTATGCTTGACCACCGATTTGTGTTTTCAAGCATACTTCATTAGGTAGGTAGACTGAAGGTGAGATTTTCCTGTCACCTTTCTTTCCCAACAAATGTGAACACATATTGATGGCATACGGCGGCTTCATCGTGTGTCATTGTAAGAGTAAGGAGGGCTTCTGATGGAGGAGAACACTTTGAGAGGAGATTCCCCAGTGGAGGATACCTGAAATACTTTCGGAAAAACACAGGTTAGGAGGTCCCCGGTGTGTATTCCCGGGGAGGAGCCTCCGACGCCCAAGTCAGTATTTTCAGATAACTGGATTATGTGCTCTTTTGTGTATTCAAAGAGAACATTTCATCTTACCCTTCTAGAACGCTTTCTGGGTGTTTTATACAGGAGGCGTGCAAAACCCATTCCCCTCTAGTGGTCGTCCCAGATTATGACACGTGTCCGGCGGGATTCGATCCCTGCTTTTTCGGGAACGAAGGGACGTGTATCTCAGCGAAAGTCGCTGGGCTGTCAGCCTAGTCATTCCGAGGGTGTCATATCGAGGCGTCCCTCTGATGGCGTGTCCCAGTGATAGCGTGTCAGAATGTGTTTGGGGGACGACTTTATGGGAAGGTGTCAGAGGCTCCTTAAATGCTTTGTTTGTACATTCCGAGGTTACTCTAACGTCTCGGGGCATATATTACCCGAGGATGGTTCCTCCGAGGGGTACTTCTGTTTCCGAAGAGGGTTCGATCGTTCTACCGAGGTTTCTCCTACCATTGCCTGAGGGTGCGAATTCCCTATATTAGGCTAGGGGGCCATTTATCCTTCTGACCTCGACTGGTAGTTTCCCTCTGCCGAAGTCAGTACTCCGCCAAGTTTGGGAGCTCGGCTGTTGATGGGCACCTCGGCTATACATGCCCCCTCCCGGAGAGCCGGAGCGGGTGCTTTGGCTATGTTTTCGAGAAGGTCCCTTTGCCGGTCTGGCGGCTAAATCCTTTCTTGGGAATCGGCCTCGCTTCAGAAGTCGCTTACTCGGAGCCGAGGTACCCCTCTTCTAGTTTTCTGGGCACCCTCGGAATGTTTGTTACTTTTTTCTTTTTGCCTTTTCTACCACGGATCTGTGAATCGTCGCGTCCTTTGGCCAGGCGTGTCAATCATGGGTGACCGCGCCTAGGTTTTCACGATGCTAGGGGGACGTGCCCTGGTTCCTCGCGCTGTGTGACACGTGTATGCTGTTGGATGGTGAAGCAGTTATGCTGGTCACGTCAACTGCACCCCTTCGCCTTCAAGGAGCAATAATGAGGCGGTTTCTTTTTCAAAGGATGATTATGACGACGCTTCACTTATCCTTCTTCGGTCTATATAAGTTTCTTCCGTCCTATTTTGTCTCATTCTTTTGCTTTAGCTCTTGTCTATTCCAGAGCCTTTTCTTGCCCCTTTTTCCTTTTTTCGGCGGTGATTCTTGCAACAGTGTGACCTCCGGCGATTCCTTGCAGTGGCGTTTCTTAGCCCAGGCTTTGGCAAAGTCTTTGGTGGGTGCTTCTTTTTGTGGTTTTGTTGTTGTTCCCCCTTTTTTCTCCCAAAGTCATCTCTCTTTTTCTTATTTTTTAAAAAATGTCAAATCCAACTCCACTGAGTCCGATCCCATTGATGACTGTGCGCCCTCTTTCTGCAAACCTTGCTTCCCTTGAAGCTTATCCTTGCTCCACTATTTTGGAAAAGATGGAAAAGTGGGTGGCCAAGTACTACCTCCCTTCTTATATCACACCGAGGTTACCCCTCCCGGGATGTTATGGCTACGCAGCTTCTCCAGGGGAGGTTACCGTTTACCGAGCTCAACTGAAAGCCGGTCTTCAGTATCCCCCTCATCACATGATATGTGAATTCTGTGATTTCCACGGCATTGCCGTGAACCAACTTACCCCAAATTCTTACTCTTACTTCAATGCCTTCCTCTGCATGTGCGGGGTGTTCGGCATAAACCCCCACTTCACCTTCTTCATGCAATACTATAAACTCCACCCGGTCCCGAAGGGTGGTTTTTACTACCTCCTTCCCCGAGGGTCCGGGAGTAAGAAGTTCATGTTTACCTTCGATAATAAGGACAGTTGGCGAGGGTGGCAGAAGCAGTTTTTCTTTTTGCGGGTTCCCGAGTCTTGGGGCCACGTGCCTATTAGATGGGCTTCCGGAACTTTAGAGGCCGACGTCGTCGATGCCAGGAAGCTCCTTACTCCGGTAACGCTTGCCGATTTTGACAACTTCGACAAACGTATTCGGTTAGTGTCGGACTGGGACTCCGGGGCTCCTTCACGTTCACTCTACCCCTTTCCTATTAAGTGGGATCTTATGTCTGAGGAAGTTCTTCGGGAACTGGGAGTGATAACTGCCCACAAGAGTGACCCCGGCATGCCCGTGCCTGTTCTTCCGGGGAAGAAAGCCTGGATAGTCATGCTCCTTCGGCGTGAAATTTCTTATCAGGCTTTTTCCGAGAGTAAGTCATCTTCCAGGGTTTGGCTTCTGGCTTTCCTTTTGGACTTACACTGATATTTTACCTTTTTGCAGAGATGGGCGATCAGTCTGCTGAGTTTTATAAATCGCTCTTCGACAGTCAGGCTAAGCGGGGAGAGCAAGTTCGCAGGAAGACTTCCGGTAAGAGGAAGAAGTCGACTGCCGGCCCTTCTAAGTCCAAGAAGGCCAAAGCTACCACTCCTACTCCTCCTTCCCCCGAGGACGTAGTTGAGGTGGAAGATCAGTCCTCAGCTCAACTACCGACGGCCGATAATCCTCCTTCGGAGCCTGACATCCTCGGGGAGACACTTAGTCCTGCGCCTGCTACCAAGATTCCAGCAGAGCGAACGTCTGCCCAGGAGTTTGAAGAGGGCAGAAGAAGGAAGGGAAAAAACATCCCTGAGGATGTTCGGGAGGTCGGTTCTGAGGAGGGCGTCCCCGAAGTTCCACCAGGTTGGTTCCTTAGCCATTCCGCTACAAATCTCAGTATTTTTCGTATCTACGATTTTTTGGATGAATGGCTAAGGGATGACGTTTTGATGGAACTTCGGCGTGACCTTGCAGAGAATGCCCCTACTGCTTCCTGGATGGAGACTTATGACCGTCGGAGGGCTCTTCGGGACCGACGGATTCCACGGGGCAGGGTGCCACGGGAGCCTTTCTGGACGTTCACAGAGGACATGGATTTGTTCTCTGAGGATAGCCAGCTGATGGCTCCACAAATGGCGACGGGGGTGTTGACTCATGCCACTTTTCAGTCCCTTACCACCGAATGTCCCAACGAAGAGATCCTCGCGGCGAGGATGACCGAACACGCTGCTCAGGTGATCCTTCCTTTTTAGAAAATTGTTCTTCTAAGCTGTCACTACCTTCCGATACTTTTTTGACGCTTCTATTTTTCTGCAGCTTTTGGCATACAGCGGGTACTTCCGCGCCTGGTCAGCAAAACAGACGGAGACCCGTTCTCGGTCCAAAAATTCCTTGCGCCAGACGAAGGAGTCTCTCGCCCAGTATGCCCTAAAATATGGCGAGTTGAACAAACTTGCGAAGGAAGACCTTGGGAGTCTTAGGACCGAGGTTGTGTCCAGCAGGCAGGAGCTTCTCACAGATTTCTCAGCCAAGGTTGAAGACCTCGGTTCAAAGTGCGTGACTCTTTCTTTAGAGAATGATGCCCTTCGGAAGAAGACCGCTCAAGACAGCGAGGATCTTGCGAAGGCACTTGCTGAGATTGAGTCGCTGAGGAAGAAGAAGACGAAGAGCAAAAGGAAGAAGAAGCTGAAGGAGAAGATTGTTGCGCTGAAAGCTGACCTGAAGGCTCTTGGTGCCGAGAAGGACCGTAGCGAGCAAATGTCGAAGACGTCCTACCAAGATGGCTTTTGCTTGGCTCGTCATCAGGTCCTCGCTCGGTACCCTGGGCTTGACCTTTCTCACTTATCTGCCTTGGATTTTCCCAAAGAGCCTAGATCTTCGTGGTCCAAGGTCGAGTTCCTTAATCTTCCTCCGGCTCGCCCTGCACCTTTGACTGAGTCCTCCGGGGATGATAATGTTGAAGAAACGTCGGATACCCCTGCTTAGTCATAGGCTTTCTTCTTCTTTCCTCTTTTGTATCTTTTGACTTATCGTTTTTAATGAAGAATTTTTTCCTCCATTCTTTGTTCTTTCTTCCGAATACGCTTTCTCAGAAGCTGGTACAATTCTAAGTTTACCCTTTTTTTTTTTTAAGAACATCCGCACCTTATTTTTTCGGAAGGAACCTTTCTGGACTGCTTTCTTGCTCGGACGAGTTTTTAAGCCAAGTGAGGAATTTCGTAAGGAAGAATCGTCAGGCATGCTCTTTTGGTAACGAGGGCATATTCATCATTTATTTTTACTGACGACTTCGGGGAGGAGTATCTTACAGGCTTTCTTCGAAAAAAAATGTCTAAGTATAGAATTTTTTCAGAGAGCTTGAATGCCAGGTATTCTTCAACTCTACTCCCTCAACGTTACCCAACTTAAAGACCCCTGGGCGAACTTCATCAAGGACCAAATAGGGTCCACTCCAATTTGCCCGAAGTACACCTTGCGATGGCCTTCTTTGTTCGAATTCGGTCTTCCGGAGAAGAAGGTCTCCCTTTTCGATCTCCTTTTTCCTTACATGTAAATTGGCGGTGCGTGCTATATGCTGCTGGAATGCCTTTCTCCTTAACTCGGCCATTTCGCGATGCTCTTCGAGGAGGTCCAATTTTGCTCTTAGTCCAAGCTCATTTCCTCCTTCATCGAACACCTGTACTCTTACTGAGGGCTGCGTGACTTCAATGGGAATAATGGCCTCAGTCCCGTATACGAGCGAGAAGGGAGTCTCTCCCGTGGCTCTTCGGGGAGTCGTTCGGTAGCTCCATAGCACACTTGGAAGCTCTCCTGGCCATTTTCCTTTTGCCTCCTTTAGCCGTTTTTTTAGACCATCTTTTATTGTTCTGTTAGATACCTCTACCTGCCCATTGCTCTGAGGGTGAGCTACTGGGGCAAAATGTATCTTGACGTCAAGGTCCTCCATGAATTCCTGGAACCCCTTGTCAGTGAACTGGGTCCCGTTATCGGCCACTATAACCCTCGGAATGCCAAATCGGCATATGATGTTCTTCCATACAAATCTTTGAGCGTCCTTCGTCGAGATTGATGCTAGTGGTTCTGCCTCTATCCACTTAGTGAAATAGTCCACTGCAACGATGCAAAATTTTACTCCGCCGGGGGCGGTTGGGAGAGGTCCGATGAGATCAATGCCCCACACGGCGAAAGGGCAGGGATAGTTTGTCGCATTTATTCTTTCCGAGGGTAGCTTTTGGATATTGGCGTGCCTTTGGCAGTTGCCGCATCTTCAGACAAATTGCCTTGCGTCCTTCCTTAGGGTAGGCCAGAAGTAACCTTGGCGGAGTATTACTCCTGCGAGGACGTCTGTCCCTATATGGGAGCCACACACTCCTTCATGTACTTCTTCAAGTACTTTTTTGGCGTCATCCTCGCCTATACATCTTTGCAGAGGAGTTGCGTACCCTTGCCTGTACAGTTCTTCTCCAATGAGGAAGTACCTCCCTGCACGCTTTCGGACCTTTGCGGCTTCTTTAGGATCCTCGGGAAGCTCTGAAGTTGCCAAATATTTCTTGAGGGAGCTTTGCCATCCCTCCCCCGAGGTTTTTATGCACATTAACTCCGTGCTGGGGTGTTCTAGCACTTCGGTGGGTTCCTTAGCTTTGGCCAAGGCATCCGCTTGGGTATTATCCTTCCGGGGCACGTTCTTTATGTGCACCGAGTCGAAATCCTCAATGAGTTTCCGAACGAGATCTTGATACTTAGCCAAAATTGGGTCCTTTTGCCGCATATTCTCCCCTCGTCTGTCGGACTACTAATTGTGAATCACTGTGGGCCACAAGGTTCTTCACACCTACTTTTCTAGCCATTTTCAGTCCGGCTATGAGGGCTTCATATTCGGCAATGTTATTGGTAACATTAAAACCGAATTTGACTGCTTTAGAAGCTTCCATGCCTTCGGGACCCTGAAGGACTATTCCAGCTCCTTGATGCTCTGCGCCTGACGCTCCATCGACGAAGAGCTTCCATTCTGGATCAATTTCTGTTTCACCTCCCGCGAGTGGTTCGATCTTTTCAATCTCAGGAATCTCGGCAATGAAGTCTGCAAGTGCCTGAGCCTTTATTGCCTTTCTAGGCTCGTAAGTAATGTCATATTCACCGAGCTCGATGCACCATTTTGAGAGTCTTCCCGAATGCTCCACTTTTTTCATCACATCTCGCAGGGGCAAATTACTTCGTACGGTGATGGCATGTCCTTGGAAGTAGGGTCGTAATCTCCTACCCGCCAGTACTAACGCGTAGATGGCTTTTTGGAGCAACGGATACCTCGTCTCGGCGCCGTGCAGGGACTTGCTTACGTAATACACCGGCCATTGTTTCCCAGCCTCTTCTTTCACTAAGACGAAACTTACCATTTTTTCAGTGACTGCAAGGTAAAGGATGAGAGGTTCCCCCTCCCGAGGTTGTCCAAGTGTTGGGAGGCGAGTTAGATAACTCTTGAGCTCTCCCCAGGCTTTCTGGCATTCTGCATTCCATGGGTGTTCCTGGTTTCTGGAGGTACCACCTTCCTTGGAGACTTTGGTGAGTACTTTGAAGAACGGGCGACATCGGTCACCATACCTAGAGATGAATCTACTTAGGGAGGTGATCCTCCCGATAAGCCTCTGTATGTCCTTGATAGTCGTAGGTGTCCGGAAATTCAGCAGGGCTTTTACTTTCTCGGGGTTAGCGTCTATTCCCCTTTCTGACACCATAAACCACGAGAAATTTTCCCGCGTTTACTCCGAACACACATTTTTCGGGATTAAGGCGAATGCCGAACTCTCGAAGTCACTAGAAGGTTTCGGTTAAGTCGGTGATATGATTACTGGGCACTTTGCTCTTGACTATCGTATCGTCAACGTACACTTCCATGTTCCTACCGATCTGTGCGTCAAATACTTTGTTCATCAGTCTTTGGTAGGTAGCTCCTGCGTTTTTTAGCCCGAAAGGCATTCTGACATAGTAATAAGTACCTATCTCTGTGATGAATGCTGTTTTTTCCTCATCCTCAGGGTTCATTCGGATCTGATGATACCCGCTAAAGGCGTCAAGGAAGCTAAGCAGTCCGTACTCGGCAGTTGCGTCTACCAACTGATCTATGGTCGGTAATGGATAGGAGTCTTTTGGACATGCATCGTTTAAGTTTTGGAAGTCGATGCACATTCGAAGCTTTTCACTGCCCTCCTTTGTGGCTATAACCACATTGCTGAGCCATTCGGGGTATTTTACTTCCCTTATTACCCCGGCCTCGATGAGGCGATTAACTTCGGTTTTGACGAAGGACCTTTTGTGAGCTGATAGATTCCGTTTTTTCTGCCGAACTGGTCTGACGTGTGGTTGCACTTTAAGATTGTGATGGATTATGCTGGGGTCAACCCCAGGCATATCCTTCGGCGAATAAGCAAATAGATCTTTGTTCATGCATAAAAAGGATACAAGCCTCTTTTTGTCCCCTTCGTCCAGTTTCTTTCCAACTCGGGTGTTTCGGCCGGGGATTAATTCTACATCTTCTGTTTCTATTTTTTCGAGGCTTTCCGTTTCTTCTGCCGTTGCCTTTTCGTCCATCAGGACCTTTTTTCCTTCTGTCGAAGTCTGTACCTGGATCTTGGTCGGGCTTTGCCTGGCCCTCGTAAAGACTTTTCTAACCTCGGCTTAATCAATGAAGATTTCAGCGTCTCCGTCTTCGATGGCGAAGGTGACCGTTAAGTACCTTACATCTGGCCGAATGTGAAAATTACCCTGAGTCTGCCTTCCCAGAATGGCGTTGTATGCTGACGGTACATCAATGACTATAAATCTTGTTCTGCCAGAGGCGATTAAGTTTTCTTTGCTTTTAGAGGAGACCCCTTTCAGCATCACGGGCAAGTCGATGTACCCAAGGACTGGGAGTTCAGATGGTCCGACGCCGAAGGTGGGGGAACTGACTGGGCTAAGGTCGCTTTTTGAGATATCTAATTTTCCCAGCAGATGAGAAAAAATGACGTCGGCGTTCGAGCCGTCATCGAGGAGTACTCTCTTGACGTCCCAGCTCCCTATTCTTGCCATGACAAGGAGGGGGTCGTCATGAGGGAATTTTATCACAGACCCATCCCTACGGGTGAGCCTTTAGGAGGTGCTCCTGTACTCCATGATGGAGACTTCTCTCATCTTCCTTTTTCTCTCGGCCGAGGGCATCCCCGTAGTGATGGTTTGGATGATCCCCGCCGAGGGTGGCAGACTTTTCCGGGGACTTCGGTCCCGTCGTCTATCTGAGTCATACTCTTCATCATCTGCTCTCCTTTGCTCTTCTTTTCTCCCTTTCGGAGAGGGCATCCGCAGATATCGCCGAAGTTGCCCCTGTTTGATCAGGGACTCGATGTACTTCTTCAACTGGTAACAGGCTTCAGTGTCGTGGCCATGTTCTCGGTGAAATTGGCAGAATTTCTTCATATTCCTTTTATTTTCCGGGGCCATGGCCTTTGGCCTTGGGATTGCTGTCCCTTGCCTTTCTAGGGTCATCAGAATGCTAGCTCTTGTGGTGTTCAGGGGAGTGAATGCTGCGGGCCTTTTCCCTCTTTGCCTGTGGGACCGTTCTCCCTCGTTCTGTTGGTGCGGCTGGTGGCCAGGCCTTTCGGTGCGAAGGTGTTCTGCCTTAGGTCCCCCCATTCTGAGTTCTTCAGCCGTTATTTGCTGTTCGGCTCTTCTGTAGAATTCCCCAAGAGTTTCTGGGGGATCTTTGGAGAATTCATAGAACAGCTGGGAGTCCCTTCACAGTCGTCTGACCATTGCCAGGATGTGAATTTCCGGTCGAAAGTCTGGTATGCTCAGTGCTTCTCGGTTGAATCTTTCAACATAATCGCGAATGGTCTCCCCTCCTTTCTGCGCTATATCAAACATTTGCACTGGCAATTTGGCAGTTGGCCTACTGCCAATAAACTATTGGGTGAAAGCAGTAGATAGTTCTTGGAAGCTCAACAAACTTCCCTGGGGCAAAGAGCCATACCATGCTGTTGCTGGTCCTGAGAGTGCCACCTCAAAGCATTTACAGAGCGTGGCGTCGTCCGCGCCATGGAGCACCATGCTTCGCTTGTATTTTGTCAGGTGCACCTAGGGGTCACTGCGCCCATCATACATTTCCAGACGAGGAACCCTGAAATCACTGGGCATAGGCGCCTCTACTACCTCGCGTACGAAAGGCGACTCCTCTCCGGTGTAGGAGTCGGACAACCGGGACCAGACTGGTTTTCGGGAGATCTGTTTCTCGACCTTTTCCAGCCTTCCAAGGATCCTTTCCATGAGGGCGGCAGTGCTGGTTTCTTCCTGCCGTCGTGTGTTTGCTGGTAGTGGCGAATTTCTTCTTCGCCTTGGGAAACGACTCCCGCGAGGGGGAGAAGGGGACCTCTGGTAAGAGGATGCGCTCCGTCGACAGGAGGCCCTGGTCTCTTTT
>SMDT01001530.1:0-84792 GCA_005392925.1 Aquilaria sinensis | reverse complement strand
ATCTTAACAATAAAGAATAAAACAATTAGTAAAGTTGCGCGAAAATGAAATATTACTAATGAATTTGGTATTATTCTCAGGGAATATCCAAAGGGACAACCACATGCTCCAAACTTGCATGCCCAAACACACACACACACAATCCTGAAGAAAAACCAAGTATCATGAGTGTTCTCATTTTTGGGCAGATCTTTCCTTATACTTGCTAAGAAACATGGAGAAAAGGCTTACAAACCTCAGTTCGTGCCATGTCATAAACATCAAATAGATTTTTCAGCATTTGAATACCAAGTTCTTCAATGCCCAGAAGGCCATTTGAATTGCATTGTCCCTTGCGGTTTACCTCTTCCACCGACTCTAGCAAAACAAAAGCAAATTGAACAATGCTGGGGACAATATGCTCCCTTCCATAGTTACTCTCACTTACCTAAACACAAATAACACAAAGACAAGAGCATCTAAGTCCATTTTAATCATTATTAACACGGATTTGAATAAGAACATAAACACTATGAAAGAAGAATATTACAGCTCTTAACAAAGACTTCTCCAGTGATTTTGCAGTCTGCAGATATTCTTCCTTTACCTGACATGGTATCCACCGACATTCTCTAGATTCAGAAGATAAACACAAATAACCATGTCATATTACACGATGGAACAAGTTCATATTCCCTGAACTCTTAAACAGCTAAATTAGCAAATTACTAGGTGTCAGCATCACAAGCATTCCGTATGAGTTGGAACTTGCAGAGAAGATAGAATTCTGCTACCGTGCATATCTATTTATAGACAGGAGGCCAGAACTGCCAATATCAGTCCAGTCAACGACACATAACAGTAGAAAATAAATGAACCTGATCATAAAACACATCATGCAGGGAAAAGGAAAATTAAAGAATGACCTGCAGTTCTAGATGCATGTAGGTGGTTGATGAATGATGGAGCAGAACAGAACTCCAGTACTGTTTCAGCATCTTGTATGGTGCGCTTTTAGCTATCCAAAATGTGCTATCTGGTATGATGCAATCACATTCGCAAAATAAACTGAGATTCCAGGCCAAAAAACCATATCCTTACTTGGAAAATTTGCAGTCATTGTAAGCAGTAAGCAGTGCGGCTTTCAAAATGCCCATCGAGTTCTCAGTGAACCTTCTTATTCTCGATACAGAAAGGAAAGCAGCCATCGCAAAATGATTAAATGCACTAAGATCCGACTTCAGCAAGGCCAAAACCTCTTGCCCCAGAGACGGATCCTGCTTCACTGCAAAATTAACGTGAAGCAACACAGTCCCCTCCACTTGCCTAATTGTGGAGGTAACTTTCGAACCCATTTTGGACCCAAAAAACCAGACAATTCCCTCCAGGATATCCCTCTTGTTGAACCCTTTCGTGGCCAGAACTAATAGCTGATATGAGAGCGATGGTAAATCCTGCAAATCCACCTTCTCCATGTTCGCAAAGACCTTCTCAATGAATTCCCTTTGCCTGCCCTTGTTGAGGAACCCAAATTCATTGGCAATCAAAACCATTTTCCGCAGCAACCCTTTCGACCATTCACAACTGAGAATCGTATCGAACACACAATTCACGTAATCCTCAACTTTCTCCAACTCCTCTGAGCTACGTACCAGATCAAAACACCTGGGCAAAACATCAAGCAGCTGGGCGTCATCATCCGTGACCACCCCACATAAATTGGACACTATCGAATCGATAATTGATCCCAAATCCCTGACCGGAACGTAATTCAGTAAAGAGACAAAAAACCCAATTGTCCTGAGTGAATCCTGGTCATGTGGGATAGAGGGAAAAACATGGGTGTAGGAGAGAAGTAGAGAAGAGAGGAGAGATGAAATCGAAGGGATTTCAGGTGAGACAGAGATGAAAGAAAGCAGAGAGAGAACGTAATCGGAGACGGAGAGCGAAGGAGAGGAAGATGAAGCTCGAGATTCGACGAAAGAGATGAGTGTTTTGTGGGAGTGAGGAGAGAGGAGAAATGGTGGGATGGCGGCGGCCGTTCGCTGGTGGTGCTGTAAGCTTTGGGCCAGACGGACGATTTCGACATCGTTTAACTCCGGCGGCGTGGAGCTTGCTTCCATCCTTCTCCAGAGACAAGAGGATGCGGTGGGTGCAGATGGTCTTGGCCTGCGTCGCGTCGCGTCGCCTCGCCTCGCCTATCCAGTTCATTTCTCACATAATCACATTCATCGCCTCAGGCGGGAAGTTTGAATTTCGCATTGTTTTTTCCTGAACCGCCGATTCCAACAATCCCGAGAAGCAGGCCATCATTAGCATTGCCACTCGTATTATCCCCGAAATTATTTCATCTTTTGAGGAGCTGACAAATGGACCCTCGTCTTTGTTTTTGTAACAAATTTGTCACTGGTGCTGCTTTGAGTTACGGAACGGATGTTGCGTGTATTTGGGCTTATGTCGTGCAAGTGTGAATCCTGTACAAGACACACCGCAAACGGTACTTAAACCAGTTTTCATCTCTACTTCTCCATAATTTGTGAGCAAATGTGGATCCGGGCTTTGATTTTCATATTCTTGCCAAAACTAGTGATCATCCAACGAAAGGACGTAATGTGCTATTGCTAGTACTACATTAGACAGCTTAATGTCCTCGCTTAGACCAATTAAGGCTCAGTTCGTTTGCCATTTTCAAAAGTTCAGATTCTAAGGGCATATTCACTTGATTGTATTGGTTAAATCACATAGTCTATTTCACTTTAAAGATCCATAAACTTGTATAAATTCAATTCAATGTGAGCAAGTCGCCGAACACTATTTGTTAATGTTTTAATCGCTAGTATAGTATGTTGCAAATAACGCCTAAATATTGTCCAGGAACCAGCACAGGTGCACAGCAGTAGTTCATCTGCTCATGCTCATGGTTGGGTAGGTATAATGCTCGAGTTAGTAGAGTCAAGGACACCCTATGAGATTTTTCGCAAGAAATCTAGAAGTAGGCTCAACAACTAACTAGCCTTTTGAAAAATGAAATAAGTCTAATTACATCATTCTTTTTATGTTTCTATATATTTATATTTTAACACTAACTTTCATAGTATAAAATAATTGTGAACATATAAAATCTTATGTCTTCCTTAAAGTTAGAGATATGTTCAAATCAATTTTCAAATATGTATAAATTCAATATACAAATAAAGTTAGAGATTTGTATAATTAATGTGTGACATATGTACAAATGATCTCACTGATATATTACTAATATATGTATACGAATTATATTACTAATATATGTATACGAATTCAATCTCTTATAAAAAAAAGTGAGAACACGTTAAATTTCACTTTCCGCCAAAATTTGAGATATGTACAAATCGATAACATATATTTATGAAACTTTATGTATAAAGTAAGTTATAAATATGCACAAAATGTGTCCAAATATATGCAAATGAAATGAGATAATAAATATGTTACATTTATATTCAATCATTTATTCAAGTTTCAACTGTTTAAATTTTAATATATGAATAAAATAAATAAATAGAAGTACTTTTGTACATATGTAATTATATGTTTATATGTTTGTCTTTATGTAATTTACATGTTACATTATTTTGATATACATATAATTTTTCAATTATGTACTATTATTTTCAATTGTGTGCATATGCATACCTAAACAAATAAGGATTCATTTGAAAAAAAAATATATAAAAATATAAGGCATATGAAAGAGGTTTGACCAAATCTTTATTTTTCTTTTTTGCCTAAACCCATTTTCAGCCCTCAAACTTAGATGACCCGGACACTTAACCCCATCAACATCAACTCGGTCTAACTCGCCCCTTAAACTTACAAAAATGGTACACTATGGCCCTTTTAACTCTTGTGCCCATCACGTGACCCCTTTATCGTAAACACCTCTTGCTCCTGATTGTTTCTCATCTTTTTCTTTTCATTTTTCCATTTTTAGTTGATTTTATTTTGTGTTTTACTTTGAGTTCATCATTCTTTTTATGGATTTCGCTGAAACAAATGGAAGTGATTCAAACTTGAATCTTGAATTTTCCACGCGTAGTGGATGAAGAGGATTCCAAAGAACAAGTCAACTCGAACAATGAGCATTATTGTTACCAGAGTCTTTCAAACAGGATTTCATCCCTTCACATGAATGTGGCCGTCAGAGAAAGAAATAGAGAGGATGAATGAGGCATCTGATTCAGCAATCCAAAGAGTGTTTAGGGAGGACAAGAGGCGAAGAAGTGTGCCATCGACAGCTAAGAATGCAATGCAAGTGGTTGAAGTTATACGCGGGATTTCAGCCTCTTGCTCTACCTTAATCCGTCATCCAACTACATCCGTGTGCTAATTCATCTCCAGCTTGACCCTCCTATGCAAAACGACCTCACAATCCAATCCCAGATCTGTATCTATTCCCAATTTCACCAATAAAGTGTTCTAAGGCGGGTTACCATAGAATTTGTTGAAGAAATTTGATGTGTGAAGAAGGTCTGCGACAATGACAAGATTAACTCGATGGATAAGTGTTAATTGGTTTTCTTCGAGCAGTAGAAGCAAATCAAACTGGAGGATTTCTACTGGCGTCGATAGAGGTTGTTAGGGAAGCTAGCCAACAGTGTACAAGGCGATGCTCGATGATAGTTCCACGATGGCCGTGAAGGATGCCATCGCCTGTCTCAAAAAAAATATATGAGCAATACGAACAGGTGCTTAAGAAACAAATGGGAATAGACGTTGTTGAGGGGAAAGGGCTATAATGTATCATTTTTGCAAGTTTAGGACACGAGTTGGTCCGAGTCAATGTTGAAGGGGCTAAGTGTTCGAGTTATTCAAGTTTGAGGGTTAAAAATGGCTTTAGACCTTCTTTTTTCTATGCGAACCCCTTAAGGAAGACAGTGACACAGCTGCCCAATCCAGCTACATCTACCCATCATCCACCTCTTCCTCATCTCAGATTTTTAGCCAGGGGCGTAGCTTAATAGGGACGGAGGGTGGCAGCCCTCCCTAGAATTTTGGAAAATTTTATGGGGTAGGTAGTATATGTGATGTAAATTGTAGGAAAATTAAAGTTAGGTACATATATGTAAGTTTTAAAATTAATGGAGAACTTTTATATGTTTTAACCTTTTTTTAAATGATTTTATGAATTCGGATCTGGTGTGTTTCTTTTCCCTTTTAGTTTCACAGAGACATAGCGCCCTTTGTTTGCAATTAGTAAATGCAAAGGCTCCTGACGTGGTGGTGGCGTGCAAGTATGCGACGCAATTCTCTTTTCGTTTTCAATGGCAATCTCCAGCGGCCAATGCCCTCAGGCCCCTTCAATTCGCTTTCTTTACACTGCCCGTCCCTGTTCTCTTAGCTCTTCATTCTTCAGGCCTTCAGCTTATCTGATTTTCCATTCCAGCTTCCAAGTAAGTGAAGCTGAACTAAAGTAGCTTGTCTACTCCATTGACCAATCTCACCCCCCACCCCTAGTCTATAATCTTGGCTATGCCCATGTTTTTAGTGACACCAAATAGGATGGATGAGCCCCCCACGATCCGTCCCTACCTTTCTTTGTCTTAGATCCATCACTATTTGTTCCACCACATGTCGTTCGCTTGTTTAGTGGTCGCTCGTGCCATCCCATCGCGACCCAACCAGCCTATTGCCGACTTTGCACATTGCTGCCTATATGAATCAAAGAAAGAAGAATGAGAAGTTGTTGTCGTCTTCCATAGCCATCAAAACACACAAAGGGAAGAGACTGAGGGATGTGTGAGGAATTTTTATTTTAAGAATGGCATAATTGAAAGCTTAAGATAATTGAGGATTTTGTGATAATTACAGATAGAATAGTACAACTTGCGTGCACCCGGCTTACGTGTAAATCAGGACAAGAAGAATACTTAGATTAATTTTATTTCTTTTCAACAAACTCCTGCATTTGTCAGATTAGCGCGTTGTTAGATAAATTGAAAAGGCGAGAGTTCGAGTAGCAGTAGATACTTCCTATTCTTTCCCCGATTTAAATTTTTTTTCTTTTCCAAGTTTTTTTTTTAGCTTTTCTTGTTTCTCTACTCTCTCTCCTATTCAAGTTTTGTCCATTTCCTTTTTTTCTGGTTTTAAAATGGTCTATTAATAAAAAAAACCAATATTTGGTTGAGCTAAAAAAACAACAAGTATTTGCTAAATAGCAGATAATTCCTAAAAAAGAACAAACATATATAAATAAAAGAACAATTAATTTTTCTAAAAAACCAATTAATTTTTCTAAAAAACTAACATATACATGTAAAAAAGAAAAAATTGATAATAATAAAAGAAAAAAAAGTTAAAAATAAAAGAATAATTGATCTCTTTTTTTTATGATTTTTATCTACTTTTTTGTGAGATTTACCTGTTCTTTTATCATTTCTTTTTTGTTCTTTTATTTATTTATTTTTTCTTTTATCAGTTTTATATGGTCTTTTATGTATTCTTATTTGTTCTTTTATCAGTTTTTACTTTTCTTTTATTAGTTCTGATTAGTTCTTTTATCAAGTTCATCTGTTCTTTTATAAGTTATTGTTTATTTTTTTTTATCAATTTTATATGTTCTTTTATTAGATTTATTTGTTCTTTTATTAGCTCTTATTTATTTTTTTACCAATTTTATTTATTTTTTATCAATTTTATATGTTCCTTTTATCTGCTATGTTTAGTTCTTTTTTTCTATTTTATCTGTTCTTATTTATTTATTTTTAATTTGTATTATTTCTTTTACAAATTTCAATAGACTATTTATTTGTTATCCTTTTATTATTATTTGTTTGTTCTTTTGTGAGTATTTGTTAGTTTTTAGGGGGGAAAATTATTGCTATTTTATCAATATCAATTTTTTCTTTTTGAGAAACTATCAGTTCTTTTATAGGTAATTAGTTCTTCTTTTAACTCAACTAGTTGTTTATTTTTTATTAGTTACAAAATTTGAAACAAAAAAAAAGAAGAAGAAAAAATATAATTTTTTTTTAAAAAGAATAATATAAGTAATATAAAATGGAATGGAACTAAGAAGAAAAGGTGCATAAATTAAAAAACAAAAAAATAAATAAAACTGAAAATAAAAAAAATAGACAAATTTGTAAATAATGCAAAAAAAAATGAAAAAGAAAAAGAAATACGGGAATGTAAGATAAACAAAAAAATTGGGGGAAGTGAGAAAGAAACTGAAAAGACAAAAAAAAAAAAAAGGAAAAGAAAACGAAAATATAAAACTGGAGTAGAGGTCTAAAGAAAAAAAAAAATGAAAAAGAAAACAAATGTATAAATCTGTAGTAAAGATCTTGAACTCGAAACTCAGACAGCATTCCTCCCACTCCATGCGCTCTAACCGCTTCACCCAATTCGAAGTTCGTACCTTTTGTCCAGAAATAATATAAGGCTTTTTCTAACATGGGGCCAAAATGAACATTTATAATTCTTTTAAGGGTGACACACGGAATAATCCAGGTGTACGTACCTACTGCTCCAGATAGAAAGCGACCTGAAGATGTCAACTTGGGAAGTTTCACCCTCTCGGCCTCTCCTCTGGACTGTTCACATTTTCCGCTTACAGGCAATGCTAGAAATAATTCCCTACAACGTTGGACACGAACTCATTCCTTCTTTTCCAATAGGAGTGAGCTACGTGGGCACTTTAGTTCTCGGCAATTGTCACAGACAGGTTAAGTAGCCGTAGTTCGCGCCATAGAAGCACGCATCGAGTGAGGGTGACATTATCCGAATTGCACGTGGCCTTTCGTGCCTTCGAATTTGTCTGTTATGAAATTGAGCACTTCAAGGAAAATACGTTTTCTAATCAACCACCGCTATTAATATGCCACTCGCGCGTACGAGCACCGCTCTTTTCCCAAATTAAATTAAAAAGGCCCAAATGCACTGTTAATCCCTTAACTTTCTTGACTCAAACGAGTTAGTCCTTTAAGTATGAATCAGTGAGACTTAAGTCCCCAACTTTGAGAAATCTATTGAGTTAGCCCTTTTATGGATGGAATGACAAACAGTGTTAGTAGTTTTCTTGCTAATGTTAAATGGGGTTGTGGTCAGATCGAAAAAGAGAGTAGATGGTATTAGTCATCACTACCCTCGACTTCACCAAAATCATAAGCGACTTCCACCTCCTGTGACTCATCGTGAGACCAAAACCCACCATTTTTTGGTGCAGTCAACAAAGAAACCGGTTTCACCATCCTTTACGTATAAGCCATAACCAATCTTAAGTGACCCCTATAGAAAAGCCTCATAGGAAAAACAACACGGCAAATTTTCCAATTCATTTTGCTCATCTCTTTCCATTCAATCATTTCCCTGCAAAATTCACACACATTGATCACATGAAGAACACAAAACTTGGCCAACAAAAACACACAAATGACTATTGACAACCAATTAGAGCATGGAGATTAACTTAGGCTTGATTTTTCTACTTCATAAATAACATAACTTGTATTGACCTTTTCACAAACACACAATGGACAAGTAGGAAAATAGATGGTGATTAACCCCAACATAACAAGATCCCCATCACTAATATGCATTACTTAAAACACCAAATCTATTAACTAAATCCTAAGGTGCCATAAGTAGCATCAACAAAATAATAAACCCAAAATTTAAGCCCTATCGTCTCTAATCCTCCTAGTGAGTTAAATATCGTTCGCCCTGTAGTGACCACCTTGGCATGAAAAACATACAAGTTGGTGTCTTCAAAGAAACCCACAAGATAAGGTGGCGTTTGGTTGTAAAAAATAGTTTTCCTTTTCTTTTTTTGTTTCTTGTTTTAATTTTTCATGTACAGTTTTCTAAAATGCTTTTTAGAAAATATGTTTGGTTGTTTCTACAAGAAAACAATTTTCTGAAAATGAAAAATTGAAAAACATGTTTAGGTGAGAAAATTTTGTTCACAACAAAATTCTATATTTTTACATTGTTAAAAACATTCAAATGAAATACTCATATAAAAGAAAAAAAAACATATTCATATGATAAACAGAGCTATCTTAGTCATAATATTTTTCAATGTATAATACAATTTCAAAGAGAATATAATATAAAATATAATTAGATACACAAAAATCAATGCATCTTGGAGCGAACTCTGCACTATTGGTAATCGTTCCACATACAAGGTAGTTAATTTCAGTTAAATCACAATCATTTGCACAAACAGGTAGATTCCAAATTTTAAATGGTTTTTCATTAGTTTTAAGTTTCACATTCACTAATTCATGTGTCATGATTCTAAACTTCCTTAGCATTATAAGACTTGACTAGTTTCCTTCCAGATTTAACACACGGACTACCCCTTTCAAATCCTACAGAATATTCAAGCATTACGTTAGCTGCTGCAAGAAAAGAAAAAAAAGTGAAAAAATAGTAGTCAACTCTATGCTCATCTATTGTCTATGAAATAATAAATGAACAAAACACATTAGCCAGGCTTCTTTTGAGCTTTAGAGAAACAAGCTTGCTAAATGACCTACTTCTGAGAAAACTTGGTTAATTCATTTTAATTAGTTTATTTAACAAAAGCACATGAGATTAGAAACACAAGTGTTCAGATTCAAAAACCCGTTTGGAAGCTAGTGCAATTTACAAACAAGCACTTGCAAATACATAACCTATTCACAAAGGAACCAACTCAGATATATACAAACCCATACAAGACTAGCATTCCATACTCAATCAATAAACATTAGTCTAAGCTCAGTCTAACCACTAATCCATTGTTATTGAGCCTATTCATCAAACAAATAGCAGTAGTTATCCCAAAAAATGACATAACCAATTCACAATAAGTATAAAACTCTAACAAGCCAATCTGGCCTATCAACATTGCTAGCAACATGATGAACAAATGAGGATGATCAAGTTGAGGCCTTAAGTGCCTCTTTAACCCTCAATCAAATGAGCTCCATGTTCATTTTTTTTTTTGTTGTCCATTAGCTCTATTTTTAGCATAACCAAGCTATATTAAGATAGCTACATTTCATTATTGAGACACCAGAATTTCAAACCATAAATTTTTTGATAAACTAAACATATAAGGTTATAATTCTACTAAATGTCAGCTCTAAATATGCATCACATAAATTATAGCATAATTTAGAACAGTTCAGTTTATTGTTGTCCAATAGCTCTAATTCCAACACAACCATGTTGCACTAAAACAGTCATATTTCACTGCTCAAACATTGGAATTGCAAACCATAAAATTCCAGGTGAACTACACTAACAAGGCTATAAATATGCTAAGTATCACCAAATAAATGGTGGTCATTTAGTCTAGTGTATATGAACTAATACTGCATCAATGCACCGGGTATGCATAACATTGCCCAATAGTTTTTAGCTTAAATGAAAGCCAGGTCCACAAATTTGTGTAAGAAATCAAGGAAGGCAACCAACTAAGCCACTAGAATAATATAAGTTAATTACAATATTTTGACAAAAAGGATGAGACCAGGGCATACCTAATAATTACTAGATATAAATCTACAATTCAAATAACTTTGGTTGCGTGTCAACAACATAAACACTATCAGACATAAAGACTTTGCTTGGATTTAATTAAAAGGGAAATGGATGGGTAGGGAGGGGACGTTGGAACCAGTTAGTAGAAAGATCAAGCAACTAGAAAAAGATAAAGACCATATAAGTAATTTCAATTAACAATTTAACTGACTTATGATGGATAACGAATGTCGTTGATTCTCACAATAATCACCATCTTGAGAGATGCTAAAGCACTTGTTGTAAAAGCATGTTTAAAATAGTTCAGAATTTAGAAAATGGTTTTAGCCATAGGCTTTACTGGTCTAAATGACAAACTTAAAATGGCCGGTTGTTTATGAGTTTAGAACATAGTATTGCCAAATCAACTACCACGCTAACAGCTTATAATAATTGCACTATAAAAGCTCAAAGAGAACTAATCTTCACCATCCAGATAGCGTTCCAAGGACCAAATAAACAAAAATCATAGCATCAACAGGATGGGTATCCCACAAGCCAGCAAAACAAAAATATGAAGAATACACGAAATCAAGCATAGCAAGATTGTCAGCTTCTTAATCAATAAAATTAGAAAGAATTATAAACAAGCAAATAATCATAAACAAACTAAACAAGCAAATCAGATTGAGGGAATGAAAGAGATCAGATGAACCCAGCTGAATCAGATGAACAAACGGACCCATCCGATCATTGTAAACAACCGGACCCATTCAGCAAAAAACTCATTCAAAGAGAGTTACAATTTAGAGAAAGATCGAGATGAGGCAAGGGAAAACGAAAGAGAGAGATAAGGAGGGATCGTACCCGGTGTGAAGAGAAAGATGGTTGAAGACGTTGACATCTGGTGCGGAGAGGAGAAGGTCAATGACGCTACTCGAAATCGAAGAGCTTGTGACTCGTAATTGGGAAAGAGCCCTGATGCGTTTTTTGCTTTCAGAAAAATGGAAAACCACTAAATCCTAGTTTTCTAACTCTTGCTAACTTGGAATATAGTTTTCCAAGAAAACAAAAAATGAAAATTCTTTCTCTTCATTGTCTAATTTTCAAAAAAAATTCTGGATAAATTAGAAATTTTTCTAGAACTAAATGCACCCTAAGCCTCTGTTACCTTCAGGAGGGTAGCTGCCACACTACTATGTTACTAGCCTTTAGAATGGTAGCTTCCTATTCAACAGCTCAGTGCTCTTCTGGTATTTCCAATTTCTCAAATGACCAATTACCCAGGCTGAATCTATACGGATCTTCACACCGAGTCACCGGAGCTAGCTTCCACATTGCCTTCATGGCCAGGTGCTTCCTTAGAGCTTTCTATCCAATCGATTTCCTAGCTCACCGATGAATCTAACATTATTGATTGCCCAAAAATTTCATTCCAATTGCTCATGAATTTCTTTAAATTGCAATCTCTTGAATTCAGGGACTTTAAACCCTTAACCTGCTTGCTCCCAAGCACAACCAGCTTCCTAACTTTTTATCCACATCAACGCTTGTGGGACATCGTCGAAGTCATGTTTACTTTTCCGTCAAATAAGGACTAACTCACATAATTTATTGAAGTTTGAGGACTAGGTCATTATGATTCAAAGTTAAATGATTAACTAGTGCGAGTCTGTAAAGTTAAGGGACCAAACACACATTTAGGCCAATTAAAAATGGTAGCTACTCTTTTTTCATGAAACTTATTTTTACGTTTCAAATTTAGAAACCTACTATTATACTCTACTCATCTTCTTCTTCCGTTTTTTTTTGTTGCCATCAATAAATAAAAAAAATCATCTTATAACAGTTACAGAAAAATTACTAAAACTAATAAAAAATTACCGAAAAAACATTACAAGAGATATCGCAAAAACTAACCAGCATATCGGTCAGTAAATGGTCACCAAAACACCTTTCGGTGACCAAAATATGCGGTTAGAAAATGGTCAGTAAAACTTTGGTCACTAGAGCTAGCGACCACGTGGTGACAGAATTTAGTGACTGAAAAAACGGTCAGCAAGCGGTCTGAGTGGGTGACTGATTTAGTGACCGATTTAATCTATCAGTAAAGCTGATACTTTTTTATTAATTCATTTTTATCAATTATAATTTTTTTGTATTAAAATTAATAATTTAATTAGCCATATATTATAATTAAAATACATGTAACAAAAATATTGTGATTTCAAGTTAATTAATATAAATATCATTAATTTAATATAATATATATATATAAAAATATTTTTTTATCAAAACATCCCACATAACAAAACATCCTACATATATAACAAATTATCCCTAAATACTAACTATACTAACTATCATCTTCTCCATCAGATGCCTCCTCTTCCTCCGCATCATCATCACTAACATGGGAGGCCAATGTAGTGTTGGATCCTCCAATGACCCAAGCCGGGTCAACTCCTATGGGGAGACCACCAACTGACTGTAGTCTTCCAAGAGCAGAAGTCATGGCAGCGTGAAGGTCACGTCCAGCACGATCTTGAAAGTGCTTCATTGTTTTTTCCATGTCCTCTATTTTTGAATGCTGAATGCCCATTGTCTTGTTATACTCCATTTGAGCCAAATAAGCAATATGTTGCGTATGAGTGAGCTCCTGTTGTAATTGAGATATCTTTGAAATAAGCATGGGATTTGTCGCAAATTGCTCCTGATATTGCTGTGATAGCTCTTCTGAGCGATCATCCGAGAAACTCTACAATGTTGTTAGACAAAATTTGTCAAAAATCAAATAAACAACTTACTTGTATGATTTGACAATTTATATTATAAAATTATGGTAAACATAGTATATATACCTCTAATCGAGCATGTCGAGATCTATCAGGAACAATGAGAAACTTCGGGACACCTATCCATTCTCCTCTTCTTGGCCCACCAGTAACAACCCTTCATGCATCAATATCAAATTGATGATGGTTCTTAGGATCATCCCCATGATGACAACGAACCTCAACTAAGTACCTCTCCTAAAGGACATTTGCATTTATTATTGAGAACCAAGATATTATTCTATACTTACCTATATTAAACAATTTGTTTAATCCATCCTTTATAGTTAGAATTTAGTAAATTATGTCAACATTTTTTAAATTTATTTTGTTTTGTTGAACAAATTAGGTTGGATTATTCCAAATCTATCACTCTTGCAATTATACCCTCAATTTTTTAATTTATGTCATTATGGACTATAATCTACTACAATTTGCACAATTAAGCCATTAAATTTTGATTATAATCTCAAATTCACTAGGAGTTTCACTTTTTTACCAAGCATGCCCTTAATTTGATCTTTATTTTCATTTTACCTTCGAACTTATCTAACCTATACAACTATGTCCTAACTTTTAATTTTCAACACTTTAGTCCTTAAAGTGTCATGAATTAGTACTTGTAACTGTCTCTGTGAATCTTAAAACCTTTGATTTGTTCCCTTTTTTGTAGTGGATCGCTCATAGGATTCATGCCATTTGATAGGGTTCCCCTGATTCTCAGCAACCTATTATAAAAAATGTAGTTAAGTGAAATATAAAAATTATATTTAAATTATAATTTAGAAATTGAATATAGTAAAATTGGTATACTATCTTATCATAAAGAATCTCCTTGGTCTGATACCCAAATGAATGCTTTGGACCAATTACACCTGGTGGAGCGTCCTTCCCTACCTTATTCTTCTTCCCGAGCTTACTTTTGCACTTCCACTCATGGGTGTTCCAATGATCACATAACCGTTGCCAGTCCTTACTAGCAATCTGAGGTGGGCGAAAAGGAATGATACGGGAGTAATCCTCTACAGGGTAGAAATCATGTCCCACTTTTTTTATCGCATCCATCCGAAACTTATGAAGCCTATTCTTGTAACCTCTGCCTAAAAGCTTAAAGTAAGCTTTCTTCACTGCTAAGTCATCTTCAGAATTTCACTGGTGCATTTGCTAACACATGCAAAACATAAATAGACTTATATGTCTTTAACAAAAATTGTGGCATAAGAAAAAGTATTAAACGAAATGAAATAGTCATACCTGTAGCTGCACTAAATACTCTTCCCTTCTGTTTGATAAAAGATCCTTGAAATCATTAACCTCACCTCTGAAAAATGTATGGGAAATCTCACGCACTCTATTGCGTACTTGATTGTTGCGCAAAAAAACTACACTGATGTGGCAACGTCGGGTTTTCTGGAGTCGCCACCAATCCGTTTACCTAGGTCGATTGGTCACCTTAAAATTGGTCTGAGAGAGTTCGGGGATCGGGAGTACGGTTACGCTAAAACAGTATTGTTAGAGCGCCCAAAATTGGCACCTTAGTTGATTTTAATTTTGTTTTACTTTGCTTTTAAATAATTTTCAGTTAATTTAGAAATTTTAACTGAATCAGTTAAAATGTGGATTTTTAAGTTAATTTGTATAGAATTTTATACTTCCGAACCATGGACTCTGCCGAGTCATTTGGACACGGAAGATTTGGATTCCGAACCATGGACTCTGCCGAGTCATTTGGACACGGAATTTGACAAAATTTTAATCAATTTAATCCATATTGTAAATATGGATTTTTACCTTTTTATTTATTTAATTTTTAAAAAAAAAGTCGATATTTTCCAAACCGTAGATCCTGCCGGATCATGCGGATATGGAAATTATTTAGAGTTAATTATTTAATTATTACTTTATGGAATTAATTATTAGTTTAACTTATAAGTCTTTTTTTATTAAATTTGTTAATGATTTAAAAAAAAATCTTTCTTTTTTTTATATCTTATTATTCTTTTCTTTCTTTTCTTTTCTTTTCTTTGTCTTTTTGATTTTTATCTTTCTCTTATCTTTCTTTTCTTTTTCTTATCTGATTTTTCTTGTTTAATGAAGGATATTTATTATTTAAAGAATTACTCAATTTATAAAAGAATTAAAAAAAATAATTAATTTTTTTATTTAATAAGAAGTTAATTTAAAGGAATCAAAGAGTTTAAAAATAAAAATCTTTGATCATGGTACGGGGCGTTGTTACTCAGCCAGACCCTCTTCACCAGGTGAAGCAGCTCAAAAGCGGGCACGAGACAGTTTCCAGCCAATATACCATGAACTAAAAATTTTTTTTTTGTTTTTTTGACTTAACAACATGGTTCAGATTTATTTTAGATATATATTTTTTTATGGCTAATTTCTTTAAATGAAATGATTTTAACCAATAAATAAAGTGAAGGTTTTCTTCTTTTTTATTTATTTATTTATTTATTTTTATTTAATACCAGGATTTTATTTACCAAAGAAAACAAAAGAGTTAAAAATAAAATCTTGATATTCATGTATTTGATTGATTTTTGTTGTTTGATAAAAGATAAACCAAAATTAATTATTCAAGAAAAGATTTATATAAAAAGTCTTGATATTTATACATATTTATTTTTAAGCTTATTTTTTTAATTTAATAAAAGATGAACCAAGAAAGTAATTATTTAATCAAGGTTTTATTTATTTAATGAAGAAAATTAAAGATTTATATGTATATTTTTTTTAAAATAAAAGTAAAGTCTTAATATTTTATTTGATAAAAAGGTGAATCAAAAAGTAAACAAAACTTTATTTATTTAATGATGAAACCAAAAATTTATATGTATATTTCAAAAAGAAAATTCTTAATATTTATTTGTTTTATTTTTTTTATATAAAAAAATTAAGCAAAAATGATTATTTAATAAGGAAACTAAAAATTTATATGTATATTTTAAAAAAAAAAGGTAAAGTTTTGATATTTATATAATTTATTTTAAAAAAAAATTAAAGAAATCAAAGATTTATATGTATATAAAGAAAAGTTTTTTGATATTTATATGATTTTTTTTTTTATGTTCTTTTTGTTTGTTAAAAGATTTTTTTTAATTTTTTAATTTATAAATACCTCTAATTAATAAGTAAAGAGATTTAATTTTTTTATTATTACCTTTATTTGAAATCATTTGGATAAAATTTTATTTAATAAAGGAAACAAAAAGTTGTATATTTTTATTATTTTGAAAGAAATAAGTAAAAAAAAGTAAAATATTAGCCCAAAAATTTTTTTTTACTCTTTTATTCTTTTTATTAATAAAGAAACTAAAAAGTTATATTTTATTATTTTTCTGGATAAAGAGCTAAGTAAAAATATTAGTCCAAAGTTTTTATTTTTTAATAATAAAGGAAAAAAATATTTTATATACTTTATTTAAAATATTTTCCAAGCCATGGATCCTGGCGGATCATTTGGACATGGAGTTTAATTTTTATTTTATTTTTTTAATTATTTAATTAATTATTAATTAAAAAAATCATTACTTTTAAAGATATATTTGAAAAATGATTTGTATTTATTTATTTATTTATTATTTATTTTTATTTTTTAAATTATTTCATTGAAAAAAATGATTTATATTCATTTATTTATTTATTTATTTTTCATTATTTCATTATGTTTGTTTATTAAAAGGAATAAAAGTTATGTCTCAAAATGATAAAAGATAGTTGGTTTTTTTTTATTAGTGATTTTTGTTAGCCTTTAAAAATTATTCACATAAAATTCCCTTTTTATTTTTTCAATCATAAAAAAAAATTAATAATAATAAAGTGGGGCTTTTTGGCCATCCACTTTAATAACACAATAATAATAAAAGTTAGCATAGTTAATATGGTTAGTTGTTAATAACAATAAAAAGAAAAGTTAGTAAAGTTAGATTAGTTGTTAATAACAATAATAAAAGTTAGTAAGTTAGTTGTTAGTTGTTAGTTGTTAATAACAACAAAAAAAAAGTTAGTAAAGTTAGTTGTTAGTTGTTAATAACAACAATAAAGAAAGGGTTAGTAATAAACAAATAATAAACAAACAAGTAAAAATTAAAAAAGGTTAGTAATTAATTCTGCAAGAACAAAATAAAAACGTTAGTGACCAAATTGAAAAAAATTGAAAAGATGAAGGATGGAATAGAGTTTTACCCTTTTTAAATTAAAATTTTGAAATTGAATTCAAAACAGAGAAGACGCGACACGGGGAGGAGGGGGGTGACGGGCTGGGCAGGCGGAGGCTGCGAGGGCGCAGGGCGGCCGGGTGACGGCGACGAGGGCGCGGGGCGACGGCGGCCGGGACGACGGCGGCGGAACGGCTGGACGCGGCGGCGCGAGACGGCAGGACGACGGCGGCAGGACGGCTGGGCACGGCGGCGAAATGGCAACGGCGGCGGAGACGGCGGCGGCGACGGCGTAGGAGCGACGGCGACGGCGAGACGGCGGCGGCAGGGCGACGGCAGATAGGACGGCGACGGCAAAAGAAAGAAAGAGAAAACGGAGGAAGAAGGTAGTCGAAACGTAAAAATGAATAATTTTTGGGACTGTTTTGGCAGAGGGAGGAGAGGCTAGGACTAAGGCTTCTATTTTCTCTTTTTTAAAATAGAGCTCTGAACTTTTGTCTCTGATTTTCTATGTGTTCAGCACTGAATTTGGGGGGGTATTTATAGAAGGAGCTTGGCTGAACTGTGGACGGATAAATTAATAAAAAATATCAAACTTATCTTTTAAATTGGTAAAATGACAGTTTCAGTCCTTTACGTTACTCCAGCTCTGGATAAGCTCAGAAGCTTCTGATTTTGACAATTTTAACGTTTTCTGTCAATTTGGGCCAGAAACGTCCGTTTAGGCCCAAAATTGACGCGAAAAATTACCCAAAGCTCCTGAAACTTTCAGAATTTGTCAATTTTGTCCGAAACTTCTCAATTTTGTCATTTTTACCTCAAACTTTTAATTTTTTTGTCATTTTTTTCTGAAATTTTATTTTTATTTCAAACACATACATATTCACACATATATTATTTTAAATCAAATCTTCTCAAAATAAAAATATATTTTAAACTAATTAACATAATTAAAATTTTTTAGCAATAATAATAATAATAATAATAATTTTTTAATTAGTTTTTTTTTTAATAAAATTTTTAAAATTTTAAAAAAAAAGGCCGGACGAAATTGGGTGTCAACAACTGATTAAAATCGACAATGTCATTAGTAATAAATTATTAAATGATTATATAAAGTACTAAATAAATTATTATTAAGAAAATTATACTACTTACTCAAATGGAACAATATGGATCCGCTTAGTCTCTCCTGCGAGAGGCTGCTGCTCCGATAGTTGCGGCTCGTGGTGGTCACCACCTGTATGGTGTGAACCCTTTGGCTGATTCTCTGAACCAGACTTTGAAATACCATCTTGGAATCGAGGAGCCCATCATCCAGGAAAATCCCCAAACTCGAACTGGGGGAATCTGTATGTCGATCCACCAAGCTGGAATGAAGTAGAAACCTGTGGGTAAATGTAGCCTCCCGCCCCTCCACTAGCCGGATCCCTGGGAAAAATGTACTATCCGAATGCCCCCTACCTCTACGAGCAGAAGGATGAAACCCAACAGTCAACGGATGATTCTGCTGAGAAAATTGCTCTGGCCTAGATCCCCGACCAGTAGAGTCATGTGGTGAGTGATGACTACTACCCTGTCGAGCAGGAGGAAGTCCACGGGCCATAATCTATAAATTATAAAACCACTTTACAATTTGTGCAAAGTACTTTTAAAAATTTCACAACTTGACATATAAATTTTCAACAAAATGTTCATGTACATACTAAATAGAAAATGAATTTTACAATTTTGTAAAATTCACATGAATATCATTAATAATAAATTATTAAACTTCGGGTATACTTATGTGATTAAATATGATTTTCCTACCCATTTTTTAAAAAATATCACAATTGTAAGAGAGTAGTTAAAGGCTTATTTCGACTTAGATCAACAATATTGTAGGTGAAACAAAAAAGAAATAAAAAATCAGCCAAAAAAATAGAAACATCATGACGGCAGATACGAAAAAAATCAACAAAAGAAACAATAAAAGGAACCAATATTGTAGGTGAAACAAACAAAATCAGATATCAACAAAAAAATAGAAAACGGCATGAGGACGGATATAAAAAAAACCAGAAAAAAACCAATGAAATGAACCAACCCCATTACAGGAAAAAAATTGAAGACAAAAAGAACAACAAAGAGTCAACGGCTTCTAGAATAAAAACGAAAAAATTGCATGTAACAACAAAACAAACATAGGTTTATTCTATATCAATAAACCAACAAAAGGCACCGACATGTAAAAATTAAGATAAAGTAAAAAACAATATGAAAAAAGAAGGGGGAGAAAATGTACTAGATATGCCCGTAGGGGAGAGAAAGAGAGAGAATGCAGAGCAAAATTAATCAAAGCAGAGTAGAGTTGCAGGGACCGATCAAAGCAAAATGCTAAAAAGGGAAGCTAATTTGGGGCGGGGCAGATGGAAGACGACACAGATTTTAAGCCAGTCGAAGATGAATCAGAAGTAAATGAAAAATGAACAATTTGACTTTATGCCCAAAAATTTGAGTGGGAAAAGGAGATAGGGACCTTTTTTGCTGAGCTGGCGCATTATTTCTTTCATGTACTTTTCCCGCCGTGTCATTTCAACCAGCCACCCATTTCGAACAAAAAAAAAACAAAACAAAATGAACCCCATTAAATTTCACTTTTACTTTTCGGCCATTTTAATGAACTTCTGTCTTAAATGCACCTTTACCTTTTTTTTCTTTATGAAATTTAGGATTTTGTGGTTATTTCATTTGTTTATAATATTACCTATAATTATATTTTCACATAATGATATAATTATAGCATGAAGCTATATACTTGTCATTATATATTACTAATGTAATAATATCCTACTAATATAATTATATATTACCAATATAATGTAAGCTTGCAAAACTCTAAATTAATTAATTTTATTTCTCTAAGCTTGCAATATATTATTAATATAATAAAAAAATATCAAATTTGCAATGTAACCGACAGTAGCATATTCGGCACATTTTAAAATATTAGTGGGAAATTGAGCAAAAAAAAAAAACTATACCGGTATATTCACTCTCTACCCAAAATATTAGTAACAAATTTGATATTTTTTACTAATTACTAAGATAATTTTAATTATTTTAGTAATTTAATATACTTAGAATATTTAAATTGGTCATTTAAGTAAACTGAACTAAGAAGGGTATTTTGGCCATTTCAAATAGTGACTCGTTTTTGTTGCATAGTTGGGTAGACGATAAAAAATTATTGAATTTGGTGTATCACGGTTTTTTGTGATTCCCACCCTACGTTTGTCAAATTGAGATTCAACTAGATTTTCTATAGATAATTTATGTATGACCCTTGGAAGTATTGGGACTAAATTGCACATCTGTTAAAGAGAGGTTTCCCTCACATTACTAATATAATCAATTATAGATTACAAATACAATGAATTAATATTAGTAATCTAAGCTTGCAATATTCTAAAAAATCCAAGTAAATTAATTAAAAATTAATAACTTATACATCATCCTCTGAGCTCGACAATTGTATATCGATGTCTTCTTCATCAGTATCTTCGGAGTCCTCTGAGTCCTTGTTCGGATTTTGTTCGACAACTTCCCTGTATCCACTAAGGTCGACCAATATGTTCACACCATCAAGTTCTGGCGATTCAGACACAATAACCTCATTCTCAATATTAATTTGTTGAAATGGTTCATCTTCTAATGTAGTAGCAGAACTCCTGCCTGGTTGCTCTAGTCCTGTAATGTCACAATCAATTAACTGACGAGGTTTAATTTTGACCACCGCCCACCATTGTTGTAGCGAGGGATGGGGGTACTGAGTATAATATACTTGTTGAGCCTGTTGTACAAGAATAAAAGGATCGGGTGGACTTAATCTCGACAACCATGTCACATCTACTAAACCGGATGTTGTATGTGTACGAACTCCACGTGTTGGATCAAACCATGTACACTTGAATAATGTTACAAAGTTGGGCTTGGCTCCTGAATATTGTATTTCAATGATATCATCCACAATTCCATAGAAATAGAAACCCCCTGAACTCCCTGTGTCACCTTTTACACAAACACCCCAATTTGCTGTTGATTTCATAGATCCATAAGTGTGCGTGTGAAATTGAAATCCATTTACCAAGCATCCCTTATAGCATGTTCCATTGTATAGTGGTCCACGAGATAATTCGATAAGTTTGTTGCTTAAACTTTTAGGACATCGTTCCCCCTGACAAAAATTACAATACTTTAGCTAATATTTAAAAGAAGAACCAATCGGATATTTAACATATCAACATTATTGTAAAGTCTTACATATTCACGAAACCATCGCGCAAAATGTTGAATGTGAAATGTTTCAAGTTGTCCATCATTTGCCTGAGGAAACTTACGTCGCATGACATCCAAGAAGATTCTGTAGTTACAAATAGAAACCATGATAAAATGACATAAATTAGAAAAAAAACAATTATTAAATTACGAAATAGCCTTCTTGATTACTAACTGGACAAAAAGGTCAACCTCCACACTGTTGAATAGAATATACATATGAGCTTGGCGTAATTCATTTTCATCAATCACCCATCGATAACCACGAGCAGGAAAGTTTCGATTCTCATTGCGAAAAACTATGAGACTCTCCGAATTTGCACTCGGATTCGTATAAGTATTTCGCGGTTCACGATTTAGCCTTGTATTAGTCTCATCGCCAAAATAGTGTTCACAAAATGCTGTCATCTCTTGAACTAAATATGCCTCAACAATTGATCCCTCTAATTTAGCTTTGTTACGAGCCATCCGTTTAAGGGATCGCATCAGCCTACACAAACAACAAATTACTTGCATAAGCAATTAACATAATGACATAACATAAACCGCTTGTGAGATAAATATATACTTAGATTATATGCTAACCTCTCAAAAGGATACATCCAACGAAATTGAACTGGTCCACAAAGATAGGCCTCGTATGCTAAGTGTACAGGTAGATGCTCCATTGAATCAAAGAACGATGGTGGGAAAATCTTTTCTAGCTTATATAACGTGATAATGATCACATGTCCCAATTTTTCAATGTCTTGGAAATGGAGTTTGCTTCCCACGCAAGCTAATCAGTAGTAACCGCTGCAGAAAAACATGACAGTCATGGCTCTTGAAGGCGTAAAAATTATTATCTGACATATTCACATTACGAGCCAAATTTGATGCATATCCATCTGGAAATTTCAAACCCTTAAGCCACACACATATTTGTTCAACTTGATGCCTATTCAAAGCATAAGATGCTTTAGGTTTAATAGTCGATTTGACCAACTTTTTGTAAGTGTAGTTCGGGGCGCATCTCTAATTTCTTCAGATTCTTTCGTGCATTGGGATTGTCTTTTGTCTTTCTTTTTATATCCATCACTGTATAGAACAAATTCTCAAAACAATTTTTCTCAATGTGCATAACATCAAGATTGTGTCTCACTAATAAATTTCTCCAATAAGGCAACTCCCAGAAAATAGAACGTTTCAACCAATTATGGTTTTTTCCAAATCCAATGACATGATCATTATCCCAATCAGATCCAAAAGGTGGAAATTGAAATTGTTCAAGCATTTGCAATATGTTTTCACCAGACATTGGTGTAATCACGACAGATCGTTCTCTTTTGCCTGGTTTAAATGCAATAACATTTGCTCGAAATGAATGATTGTCAGGCAAAAACTTCTTATGCCAATCCCACCAACAGGGCTTCCTTCCATGCTTCAACTGAAAAGTTTCAAGACAATCCATACAATATGGACATGCTAGTTTACCATGGGTACTCCATCCTGATAGCATCCCATATGCTGGAAAATCGCTGATTGTCCATAACAAGCATGCTCTCATCTGAAAATTTTGACAACGAAATGCATCCCATGTTTCTACACCATCAATCCATAACATTTTTAACTCATCAATTAAAGGTCTAAGAAACACATCAATATTTCGCCCTGGTGATCTTGGTCCTGGAATTACTAATGAGAGAAATATGTATGGTGTCTTCATACACATATCTGGCGGTAAGTTGTATACTACTATGAATATAGGCCAAATTGAATATGTGCCACCTGTTGCAGAATTTGGCATAAACCCATCAGTGCACAAACCAAGCCTTACATTCCTAATTTCCGAGCAAAATGATGGGTATGTTCGATCCACATGTCTCCAAGAATCTGTTTGGCATGGATGTCCCATTGTGTTATTATCTGTACCATGATGACTTGCATGCCAAATCATATGTTCAGCTGTCTTTGTTGACATAAATAGACGCTTTAACCGATCAGTTATAGGTAGATACTGAAGGACTTTTTTTAGTATTGGTTTCTTTTTATCTCTGTTCATTGTCTCTTCTTTATACCTACACTGGCCACAAACTGTACAATACATCAATTGTGCATTCTCACGGTAAAAGAGCATACAATTCTTTGGACATGCATCTATTTTCAAATATGGTAAACCCAACTCTTTCATCATTTGCTTCGAGTCATATAATGTTTCTGGCAATTGGTCATCTTCTGGAGTCATTTCTTTGACAAGTAATATAACCTTATTGAAACAAGCATCAGACATATTAAACTGACTTTTACAGCTCAATAACTGGCACACCGCTGATAACCGTGTATGTTTCCTACATCCTTCCCATAGAGGTGTTGAAGCATCGCTAAGTAAACTGTAAAAGTTTTGTGCGCTCGGATTTAGAATTTCGCGTTCCACCTCATTAAAGTTAAATGCATTACCACAATCATTTTCCTCCTCATTATTAAAGGTATCACATTCCTCATCCGTATCCTCTTCATTGCATGCATTAAAATCTATTCCAGCATATGGAATATTATCCAATATCGGTCTCATTGAATCAATCACCATTTGCTCAAACTCACTTGTATTATTGTGTAAACCATTATGGTTTCCTAAATTTGTTCTCGATGATGACGGATTTGATGTTTCTCCCCTACAAAAATTTTGGCTTCCCATATTATATTTCTCACCATGACAATACCACACATAATAGTTATCAACGAAGCCAAATCGACATAAATGCTCTCCAACATCATTTTGTACTCGATAATATCTATTACGGCAACGTCGACATGGACATTTAATCATATCTGTTTCACTGTTACAAGCAACAGATAAGAATTCCTTTACACCATTTATGAATTCTGGATTCATGTATCCATCTTCTAGTAATCGCCTATACATCCAACCACGCCCATCATCCATAATGCTCTCCTACAAAAATATATATATATATAACCACTAAATAAATTCCTCATTTTTTTAATAATGTACTAAAAAGCATGTCATCCTATAATCTCTAAAGGGAATGGTCCTAGCCTATTCAAAAATGTGCAAGTCAATCCATACTTTTGTGTTGTGATTTATCTAACTGTCATGTATAAATTTCAGCAGCATTTCCCCTTAGTTCCTCAGAATATACAGTTTTAAGAAATGTATCTCAAAACAAGCTTATGAGGAACAAGGATCCACAACACCGAAACTTATACATCATTTAAACAAATCACATATATAACTGCAGTAAAAAATGACTTGTACATTTTTGAACTGTCCAACTTGGACAATCCATGACTACTGAACATAAAAAATATTAAGCATACGAAGACTTCATGTCATTGAAATCATCATACGTCCTTAATATATCTCATGACAACAGTAATCATAGACAGGCATTCTATGGTTTGAATATAATATAACAATATTACATATACACGTTAACACCTATTTGTATATAAACTTTTAAAATATTTGACTAATATCGTACAAAACATTTACCTGAACTATAATATTGTATCTCTAGCTGCAAAGAGTTGATCTCCAGATAATACTTCCTTTCCTCACAGACAAAGGAGATCGGTGGAGAAAGACAGAAAATAAGAAGAAGAGTGAAAAAAGATATACAGAAGAGAAAAAAGAACCGAAAATGTGTATATATTTACACGGAGGGGATGGTGGCAAAGGTTTTTGGTGAAGCTTTTTGGTGACCGATTAGAGTTGGTCACTAGATTGGTCACTACACTGACCGATTACTGACCGGTTAGTGACCAAATTTGGTGACCAATCTAAACTGGTCACTATTCGGTTAGCAATTGTCTTGGGATGCAAATTCACTTTTTATTCACTGATTTAGTGATCAAAAGTTTAGTGACTGTTTTTTCGGTCACTGTGAACGGTCACCAAAACCTAGTTCTCTTGTAGTGAACGTAACTTGAAATATGTGATAGGCTGTCAAAAAATATGCACCAAGGTATTGTGTTATCCTAACTCCCGTGTAACAGAAAGAAGCCTTAACAAAATTATGTTTTAGTCGACCTTTGCAATGTGCTTGAGTTTAGAGCTCTACATTTTTCTAGTTTGCCTTTTTTTTTTTCCCAACATTAATAGTTAATTATTAATTAAAAGCTGGGGTGAAAATAAAATGGGCAATTATCAGGTAGTTCAACTTTGATTTTGGCTTGAGCCTTATTGAATTGATGTTTATTAAGTTGAAACTCAGGCTCATGGCCAAATATAGATTTGTTATTTTATTGCATGAAGTCATTTCATAATCATATTTACTCGTCATGTTTTAAAATTTTTGGTGAACTACACTGCAAGAGCATTATTAAGTATAGTGTCTGCCACAATGATTTATTTGAAGTCAGTTATCGTATAAGCATCAAAAGATTTCTTCTTGCCTGTTAGTTGAAATCAACGTCTAATATATTCACCCTAAAGCTAGGAAATAATTACCGGCCAATTCGTTTCAACTTTAGCTAATTGGCTACAAAATGATTTTTTTTTATTTTTACATCTTTTTTACTTGAAACTAATTTTAATTAAAAGCCAATATTATGTAGCTACAATAATCAATTAAAAATATAATTTTTATAATCTTACTAAATTTTTATGAATTTTTCTAGTTTCAAGTCTTAAAAAAGAAAAATTCATAAAAATTTAACAACATCCTAAAAATGTACTTTCAAATTGATTATTGCATCTATATAACATTGACTTTCAAATGAAATTGGTTTCACGTAAAAAAGATGAAAAAGTTAAAAAAAGTCAGTTGACTTTAGACGAAACGAATTGGCTCTAATCCTGTGAAATTGATCAAATCTATCAAGTTGTGCGAACTGCGAAGCATATACAATGGAGCTTGTTAGTTTGAGACCAAGCCCGCAGCAAAACTTATTGCGCTGAACTCAAGGTTAGGGAATTTGAGGTTGATTTGATTGATTTTCAGCCCTATTAAGGAAAGCTTAATTTTGCTTCTAAATATATAAAATATTAATCATTTAAATCACACAGTAATTATAGAATACTTCTTAAACTCATTGACAAAATTTATCTAAGGCTTAAATACTCTATTGATCCCTTAACTTGAGTTGTGAGTTGGTCCATCAACCAAAAATCAATTTAAGTTAGTCCTCAAAGCTGATAAAATGTATTGGTTTAAGTCCTTGAAGCAAGTTAGCAGGGCACGTGACCTCAAATGGGAGAATGCCATAACGTTGCAGGAGCACATTTCGGTTAGGAGCTATTTGGAGTAGCTGAAATGCACAAGAGGGTCTAAGATGAGCAATTTGTAATTGACCAAGCTCTGGATTTTGAGTCCTCCACTTTTAATTGTCTTGCTGGATTTAGAAATTTGAATTTTGATTGACTTCATAGCCTGTGCACCATAACGCATGACAGACCTCTCAACATATCCGCCCATCAAACCTATGACCTTTGACTCTATTGTCATTGGCACCGGCCTATCGGAGTATGTAATCTTCAGCATCAGACGTTGGCGTCTTGGATTTTTTTAGTTGTCCTCTCTATTCTTCCCTCTAGTTTTCCAGTTTTTGCCTTTCGATCAAATTAAAGCAGATTCTAGTTTTTCAACGTGGCTAGACCTAGGTTTTGTTTTGCACTGACAAGTCCATCAATCTTATACTCAAGTCCAAGGCCGGTTTGTATGTGGAGTTCAAGAGCATTGACACGAGTTTCATTGGCAATAGGGGAGCGGCAAGCTCTAGAGTGTGATGGATTCGAGAGCATCGAAAAGAATTTGGGGAAGCCGAGCGATTATCTTCCATTTTGAATGAGGGAAGGTGGACAGCTTTACCACATGTGAGGAACGTGCCAATCTAACTCAATTTAGGGACTAAGTCTAGGGTTGTTCATTCAGTTGGATCGATTTCGATCCGAATAAAACAATTTGATTAATTTGTTATTTTTTTATTTTTAGATTTAATCCAAACCATTTGAATTACATATTAAAACCGATCCAAATCATCTAAATTATGATTTAGTTTTTTTCATTTTTTATTCGAACCATCCAAATTATAATTTTGTTTATTTAATTTTTATAATTTGATTATTTTTTATTAGAACTAAACACATGATAATTGAAAAAGGTAAAATAAAACTTGAAAAATTTATGATAAATTTTAATAACATTCCATTTATACCTAAACTTAAGGTTTGATTCATAACATATAATCTAAAATTAAAAAAAATGACTTTATATATGTTGAGTTGATAGGGTGTAATTATAAAATACATATTACTTTTTGATTTATTCCAGTTTGTTCAATTTTAAGCACATGAACCAATAATCGATCCAATAACCAAATAAGAAATTTAGTTTTGATCCAATATGAACCAAATAACCAAATAATCGATCCATTTAGATTATTTAGCTTTTTATCCAAATAGTGAACACCTCTAATTAAGTCATCATGTTTTGTCAACTTTGTTGACTAATATACACCAATTTCCGATTAAGGGATCAACTCATTCAAGTTGGTCAACTTAAGGAACTGATAGAACATTTAAGCCTTTCACTAAAAGATGTACCGAAAATTATTGTAGCAATTTTTTCTAACAAACAATGATAGATAAAATTATATAGATCTCGAGACTACAAAAATCATTAAAGGTGCTTGATGTGAATCGAAGGTTGGATGAGTGAATTCGATGTGCAATATGGATGAAAGGGTTAGAAAAAGACTACTTAGTTTGTTAGCATCTCTTTTTCTTTCTTTGGTCGAAAGGGATGCTCATATAAATAAAAAGGAACAAGGTCCACGTATAAAGGAAAAACATAGTGCAGCAATAATTCGAGACAGCTTCCTTCTTAGCCAAGCAATCAGTCGCCGCATTGGCCCTCCTGAACTTTCAGCACCTGGCAAGTCTGCATGAGCAGCCAATCGGACTTCTTATCCAAACATCATTTTCAAAAAAAAAAAAAAATGGAAAATGCTTTTCTACCGGAGCAATACAAATAATGAAATAAACATAGAGCGCGTGTTCTCACTCTCCGCGAGATGCGATGTGCTGACGACTGATATTTCCGCAGAGAAATAATCAAGCAAATACGATACGAATTCATATTCAAAAGGATGCGAGAGCAGGCTACCATGGCACCCTCGTTATATAAATTGGGAGCCAAGAAGTCACCCATTACCCAACGACTTGCCTCGTTTTCCATCTAACTACCAGTCTCTTTCATCTGCTCTTCCTTCAACTCGATCATTCAGGAGGGAAATTCTATGGCACCCATGGCCGGAAGCAAGGGGAGGACGACGATGCAAGTGGGAGCTGATGGGATTGCTTTAATCACCATCATCCACCCTCCTGTCAATGCCCTATCGTTTGACGGTACCCTTTTCCGAACCTTGCTGATCTTGATCTCTTTTCGAATACCCTTTTTGTTTTCCTTGCCCAATTTCATGTTCGTGCCCTTATTCTGCTCTGTTGATTTCTAATTTTACCTTTGTAGCTGTCCCTTTTTTTTAAAATTTTTTTTTTTTGCTTTTTGTTTACTTATTGTGTACTAAGCTGTCGAGTCTTCTAGTCTCAGTACAATGATAGAAGACGATGGAATTGGAATAGTTCTCGTAGTGAATCTTTATTATAAATGTAGAATTGTTTAGCCTTCCTGACCCCCTATCACGTTCTCTTAACAGTATTGAGCAGCTTGAAAGAAAATTTTGACGAGGCCTTACGAAGGGATGATGTCCTGGCAATTGTTGTTACAGGTATTTCTGGGGTGATTCTTCTCATCGTGTCTCCAAGTAAATAATTGAAATTGATATTGAATTGAGAGAGTCCAAATGTTTCTCCTTTCAGCGAGTTTTATACAAGCACTAGAATTTGTTTAATAAATGAGGCCATTCTTTTGTGGATAGGCACCAATGGCAAATTCTCTGGTGGTTTTGATGTCACGGCTTTTGGAGAGATTCAAGGGGAAAAGGGTATGTTCACTGCTCTGCTTGTCTATCTGTGTTCTGACACCCAGTTACACCAGTGTGGCTGAAGTTTATGTTGTATTATGTCAGCTTCCCAGCAAAGGAGTGGCTATGTATCAGTAGAAGTCATCACCGACACCATAGAAGGTACTGCTGTTGTGTTTAACTTCATCTAAAAGTAGGTGCATTGCAGAATTTGTGGATCAGTTCTTGTTGGTTTTTTTTTTTTGTGTACTTCAGCTGGCAGAAAACCATCAGTTGCTGCCATTGATGGCCTTGCCTTAGGTGGGGGTCTAGAGATTGCCATGGTAGGTGTTGGCTGGCCTTTTTGTTGCCATAAATATGTTACCGAGGAAAGGACCATCTAACATTGTTCCCTCTCAGGCATGCCACGCCCGGATATCAACACCAGCTGCACAATTAGGCCTGCCTGAACTTCAACTTGGGATAATTCCTGGATTTGGAGGTATTGTAATCTCAATATCCTGAGACCTTTTCCTGGATCTGGAAGTATCATGTTGGTTTTGAACTGTCATAATCCTCATATTTTTCCTTAATTTCAACTACTTTGAGGACAACATTAAGAAGTTCGTAATGTCAATGAACTGGTAAAGGCTATTTTGACTTCATTTGTCGATGTAAAAGATCAAACTGACAATGTTTATGGTTGATGTCCTTCATGATACAAGCCTCTTGTGGCGGAATTATTTTTGAATTTTATAGAAAAATATATAAAAGATATTGCATCATCTCAGCTTTCTTTTTTTTTTTTTTCACAAAGAAGACAATACTAGTGATCTACTAGGAAAACAGTGCTCATATGGCATAGGTTAATTGATAGAAACTAAATTATATGGTTGAACAAATCAGACTGTATGTAGAAATACAGCATCAGTTATTTGATAGAAAACCTTTTTTTGTCTTGGAGGGGTTTCTGATAGATTGTTTACTATTCATAGACGTTCCAGTTGCTGTTAATATCCAGTCTTGTTACGATTTTATTTAAAGAAGCAACCATTTCATTTGGGATGGAGAAATTGGCATCAAACACATGGTTATTACCTTTTATTCTAGATCGCTACCAAATCTGACTTCCGTTGATATTAAACACATCATATTCCCTATAATTGGACCAGGAACACAGCGCCTTCCCCGCCTTGTTGGCCTCGCTAAGTCCCTTGAAATGATGCTGGTAAGCATGTGCCAGATCTTTCCTTTTCTTAATTATTGCTTTTTTGGTAATCCATGAGCCTGATCTCTTCCTCTCTCTTAATAGACATCAAAACCGGTTAAAGGAACAGAAGCTCATGACCTGGGTCTTGTGGATGCTGTTGTGTCTCCTGATGTATTGGTAAATACAGCACGTTGTTGGGCACTGGATATCTTGGCCCGAAGAAAACCCTGGGTTGCTAGCCTTTACAAGACTGATAAAATAGAGCCCCTTGGGGAGGCAAGGGAAATATTAAAGTTTGCAAGAGCTCAGGCCCGCAAGCAAGCGCCAAATCTGAACCACCCTATCGTTTGTATAGATGTTGTTGAACACGGTATAGTTTCTGGTCCAAGGTCGGGATTGTATAAGGTCTTTATCATGCTCCAAAATCCTTTGTTGTTGTTATCTTCTCTTACATTTCATCTTGTGCAGTCTTTTATGGTGCTATAGCTGATATTTGCAGGAGGCTGAGGCTTTTCAAGGACTTCTATACTCTGACACCTGTAAAAGCTTGCTCCATATCTTCTTTGCTCAGCGTGGAACACATAAGGTTTGAGGATAGTTATTCATTTGATATGTTTTTACAGATATTTTGGTCGGAGATGATAGCTAGTATGTTTGAGATATAGATCACTCACTTTTATGGTGCAGGTTAATTAATCTTAGCTATAGGTTTATATACAAGAGTGTGTTAAGTTCTGGTAGCATTTTAATCATACAAGAAGCAATAGGTGGTTTTCCTATCATTTTGGAACTTTCTGGAGTTTTGAGTCAAATGGATTTGTTTTGGGTTGCATGTTGCATGAGTTGGTTTGAGAATATCAACCTTGTGTAGAACACTACCATAGGAGCAACCTTCATTTATTGTCATCTCATAAAACTTTCCAACCAAATGCAAGTTGTGAGAAATAGAAGATGGTGGTGCTTGGGAAGGTCATGTAATTATTCTAATAGAAGGTTGTGCTAGGAAGGCATCTTGCTTCGAAACTTGCCACTTGATTATTTGCATCGGTTCATATTTTACGTGGTTCATTAGCTCTACAGTCACTTGATTTTTTAGTGTTGTATTAACTTGGATGTGAAAGTTCAGCGCTGTTGTTGTTGTTGTTGTTGTTGTTGCTGCTGTTGTTATGTTGACACAATGAAGGAAAAATAAACTGTTTTTTTAAATCTTTTGATTGGAAGTACAATTGGTATAGTGGAACCTTAGTTCTGTTGTTCATGAAATTAACACTAGTAACCCTGTGCTTGACATCTGACAGGTTCCAGGAATAAGTGATACTGGTTTGATGCCCAGACCTGTGAGGAAGGTTGCTATACTTGGTGGAGGTTTAATGGGTTCTGGCATAGCCACTGCATTGATACTTAGCAATTACCATGTGATCCTGAAGGAAGTAAATGAGAAGTTTCTGGAGGCTGGGATAAATAGAGTCAGAGGTGGGCCAGTGCTACTTTTACTGTCTTCCTAAACTATTTACTTTTTGGTTATTTGGCTATTTGTTGTAAACTGAAATGTTCATAAAAATTCCAGCTAATCTCCAGGGCCGTGTTAAGAAAGGGAGAATGACCAAAGAGAAGTTTGAGAAAACAATGTCCCTGCTTACCGGTGTTCTTGATTATGAAAGTTTTAAAGATGTGGACATGGTCATTGAGGTAATTTGGAGCATATAATAATCCACTTATGTTTGGTTGATATTTCTCTCCAGAGGTTGACAAGATGACCAGTATCATTGTTTCTCATCATGCATGAGCAGGCTGTTATTGAGAATGTATCTTTGAAGCAACAAATTTTTTCTGATCTTGAGATGTACTGCCCTCCACACTGCATACTTGCAAGTAACACCTCTACAATTGACTTGAACTTGATTGGTGAGAAAACAAGGTCTCAGGACCGAATTCTGGGGGCCCATTTCTTCAGGTTGAACCTGGTAGCTCTATCTTTTGTTTGTTCCTTGCTTATAGGATGCTTGAGTTTTTATTTATCCTTGTAATGCAGCCCGGCTCATGTCATGCCGCTCTTGGAAATTGTTCGTACCAAGCAGACATCTGCTCAAGTAGTTGTTGACTTGCTAGATATTGCAAAGAAGATAAAGAAGACTCCAATTGTTGTAGGAAATTGCACAGGCTTTGCTGTCAACAGGATGTTTTTCCCTTATACACAAGCTGCCCTTTTGCTTGTTGAGCGTGGGACAGATCTTTATCAGGTTGATAGGGCAATCACCAAGTTTGGTATGCCAATGGGTCCATTCAGGTATCTAACCAACTCGTAAAAGTATTATTTCAGTGATATTTCATTCCTGAATCTTGTAGCTGTAATCCAGTTGACTCATTCAGTTGATGATGCAGATTGTCTGACTTGGTTGGTTTCGGTGTTGCAATTGCAACTGGCATGCAATTTATTGAGAACTTTCCAGAGCGAACATATAAATCAATGCTCTTCCCAATCATGCAAGAGGATAAAAGATTGGGTATGATCAATTTTCTGAACCTGGCTTCTATCAAGTAAACACTTCAATTGTTTGTTTCTTATTTAAATCATGTTTCTTTCAGGTGAAACAACACGAAAAGGGTTCTATCTGTATGATGATAAACGTAAAGCGAGCCCAGATCCTGAAGTAAAGAAATATATTGAGAAGGCAAGGAGCATTTCTGGTGTAGCTGTTGACTCTAAGGTATCGTTCTAGATTTGGCTGTCCATTTTCCTTGAGCTAGGAACAAGTTTGCCTTGCCGAGTTTGAGCAATTGCAGTAAGGTTGCAGATCTCTGAAAATGATGATTCCTTGATGCAGTTTGTGAAACTATCTGAGAAGGATATCGTGGAGATGGTATTCTTTCCTGTGGTGAATGAGGCCTGTCGAGTTTATGCGGAGGGGATTGCAGTCAAAGCAGCAGACCTTGACGTTGCAGCTGTCATGGGCATGGGATTCCCCCCATACAGGTTATACATCTATTTTGTTTAGGGTATTTTGGAACCTCAACAATTCCTTGTTGCGATCAACAACTACTGTTTATTTTCAGGGGAGGAATCATGTTCTGGGCGGACTCTTTTGGGTCCAAGTATATCTATTCAAGGTTGGAGGAATGGTCGAAGATGTATGGAGGATTCTTCAAGCCTTGTGCCTTTTTGGCAGAAAGAGCAGCAAAGGGGGCTCCTTTGGTGAGAAATCGAACCTTTATTGCTTTATCACATCTTAAGAAACAGGAATACAGAAAACCCTACCCTTGCTACGTGTGCCATAAACCTTAGACAGAGGGTAGTCCTTCCCCCATCTCTCTTTATGGGGCGAAGGTAAAGATCCGGTAAGCTAACTAATCGAGAACAACTAGTTTCATAACCCATATTGCACACGCACGCGCAACCCCATCACAGGTGAAGGAAAGATGGATGGAGTGTGGCCTTCCATTTTGGTCTCCTTGGAGTTGGTGATTTATTTTTTCAACTCTAGACATCTTTGGAGTCCAAAGTATTGATACTGTTATGCTATTCTATCGCAGAGTGCACCAGTGGAGCAAGCAAAGTCTCGACTCTAAGCACACATTCTCCCATTTCTGGGATGTTGTTTGGTTGAGATCTTCTTCTTGTATACATTTCCCTTACCCAATAATTATGCAAGTGGGAGGAGAAGATGGTGAGGCCCAAAGGTGCTGGAGTATAAGCAATAACAATAAACATGTAGTTGAATTTTCTGGGCGGCAAGAGATGTAAATCTCATATTACAAATTCTTGTTGGTTACCACGACTGGCTTGGGACAAAGTTTTCTATGAAGGCCCGACGGTTATCATAAACGCTTAAGATGTCGAAAGTATATTACTTCACTGTAAAAGTAACTTCAACTTTATTGTTATTTTACTTTTGGGACTTACGCTCAGCATAAATTTCTCCCTAAGCTTCCCATTTTGATCCAGTTACCTAACCATCTCTGAAGTTTCAATTCGATTCACAATTGTTGTTCTCAATGGCGTTGCATGTCTGGAGGCCTTCAGCCAAGGCATAATAATAAAGCACTGATGATATGAGCTTTGAAATTGGGCCTTGGAACAAAGGAATTGGGCCAAGAGAGTCTAGCACTTAAATGGTCGATGTAGGCACCAACAGAAAATATTTTGACGCTAATTAAATGGGGTTATAAGATGATCGTACGTAATCAAGGAAAGGATTGGGCCCGTATAAATTCCACAAACCGTCCGTGACTTGTAATTATTGTTCTGCTCTAATCTCTAATTATTACTTGTTCTATTTTGGTCTTAGACTTATTACAATTTCACAAATAGTCTCAAACAACTGTCTTTAGTAAATTTGAACCATGTAAAATTTTTTTGACAACTAATAGGCGGCTTAAATTAATAGTTTTCATTCTTAAATGAAATAAGTTCAATCTATAGGAAATAAAAATTGGTGATTTAAATTGTTTATTAATTTTAAATAAATTTTTATACAAATTAAATTTACCAGAACACAATTATTGAATAATTCAAATTGTGATCTAAAAAATTGCTATCATCAGACAGTTTCTCTGATTTAATAAATTCTATTAAATGAGTACTAAAATGAAATTTTTTTAATAAGTTTATGACCAAAATAAAACGGTTAATATGTTGATTATGAAATAATATAAAACAAGGAAGAGATGATTTTTTTTTTAAAAAAAAAAGAAAGCAAAAAGTGGAAGAAGACCAGTGCAGGTTACAGTGGAACCATAATGTCTTCTACAACAAAACCCAAAATATGCTAACTCAAAGTCTCAAACAAGGACATTTGCTGTTTCAAAATGACATTTCTCGGTATTTAGTCACTAAGAAATACTCCATTCTCATTCCTGTGTCGAAAATAAGGAAAAGTGGAGCGTTGGAACAAGCAGATATACCTCTGAACTTGTCCATCATTTTTCAGAGAGATTGTTAAGTGAAGCAATTCTGCCCTCCACATATTATACAGATTTATTTGATGAAGCACTTTAAGTTAAAGTTCATGAAGCAAAATGTTCAAGTCAACCAACCTTTGAGGGTAAATTATGCTTTGCACCAATTTATGAAGTCTGCTGCATTTTGGCAGTGCCAGATGACAGCCTCTGGCCATGAAAAAGAAAAGAAAAAACATGGCCGTGTTGAAGTTTTGGACGAAAACATGTGATTCGTGCATTTCTTAATGTTTTGGTGGAGAAGAAGTGAAGATGACCGGCCTCTCTTTCCCTTTTTCTCCAATTTAGAATACAATATAGAACTTTTGTTACGAAATCCCTCATCAGGGGGCTGGGCTAGGTTGTTAATCATAAATAACCGCCTATTTCTGAAATTATTCCTTTTCATTATTATTAATTTTTACTACTATCATATTAAGGATGTAGGTATGAACCTCGGATAGATCTGTTATTTTTTGTGATTTCGTTTTTATCTTTTTATATTTTGATTTATGTTCTTGTTCTGTGTTTGTTTCCTTGTAGGTGGAGTTATTGCCAAGGGCAATGCTCCAGTGGATTCTAATTAAGTTCATTTGCATCCTGCGACTGACAGCTTAGAGTATTATAAGCATCCTCCTTTGGATAATTTTTCCTGTTAAATGACAATAATCGGATGGGGGTGAGCTTGTGGCTGCAGTGGCTCAAGGAGTCGTCTTATACACAGAAGCATCATTATAAATTTATAAGTGAAAGGAATATTATTACTTTAACTAAATGAAAGAGGAATCTCATTTTTCTTGAATATGAAGGATAACATAACCAATTTATTTATGACATTGTGTAAAAAGTGGAGAGACTAAAGTTGAACTCTGACCTCCCTAAACATTTCGTTCGTCCTTAAACTATTCTCTTGCAGTGGCCGGCACCATATTGTTTATGTTTTGTTTTCTTAGGCAATCAAAACAAAGATTTAGGGGACATCTATATGAATGAAAGAAGAAAAGTGTTTATTTGTTTGAGACCTGGGGTACACTCAAATTAGTATAAATGATGCCATTCGAGAGGAAATGGAGCAGGCAAAAGTTGAATCTCCAACCTTCCTTTTTTCATGTTGTGTCCTTTGTCAATTTACTAGTAGCACATCAGCACCGGATTGCATGTATTATTTTTCTAAAAATTTCGTAACGCCCACGACTAAAATTTTAAGATTAGTACGAAAGATTACATAATTAATTTCTGCGTATTAGTTTACCATTTTTGAGAAATCGTTTGTTATTCGTTTATTATCATATTAATTAGTAATATGTGCATGTGTGGCTTTTTTTTATAAATATTTTAAAGATAAACTAATAGTTAAAAATTATATTTTATATTGATTTTTGAAATGTCCTTTTCCAGATATAGCTGACGCTACAGACTACAGTTTATAATAATATAACAAAAAATTAATTAGACATTTAAATTTTGAATGATTTTGGTGCTTATAGAATATTTTGAAATAGAAAAGGAAAATATTGTCAACAAGCATCTAATTTCTGAAATCAATATATGCCGAAAAACTATAAACGTCTCCTCGACCTAAACCTAATTACCTCAGCCAAATCAATTAGCTCGTGTATATCATACCTTAAGTATAATAAATATATAGGGGAAATTAGAAAATCGTCTATGGTTTCGCGTCACCTACGTTTTGCCTCTCTTATTTTGAAAATTTATGCTTTATCCCCATTTATTTTATATTGTTCTATAACAACTTTTAAAATTTTAATTTAAACTATTTGATAACTATATTCTAATAATTTCAATATGTCTTATTTTTTTTTGTTTAAAAAAAGTATATTAACTATAAAAAGATATTACATAGATAGTTTGGAATTATTGGCATACAGTTAATAAATAATTTAACTAGGAGTTTGGAATTTGAAGTTACAATTGCAAACCTTATTTGATTTTCTTCGATGCAGCCACTGATGAAACATAGCATATGAAACATAGCATATGAAGCAAATGGTTGGATTTGGGTTTGATCCATCAAGGGTACAAATTCAACTTATTGACAAGCTTTTCTTGTGTTTTATTGTTTTCATTTTTCTTTGGTTTGATCTAAAATAGATTTTTGTGTCAAGTCGGGTTATTTTGTCATACAGGTCTTGAGCTAAAGTTTTATGACCAGCCATACAATTTCTTGTATCTAACATGATAATGTGTGCTGGCTTTGTAATATTTTTCACTTCCTAACAATTTATTTAGATGATAATATTAGGGATAAATAACACTCATCATCCTTAAACTAAAGCACATGTTGTGGATTTATCCTGAAACTAAAAATGTTATATCGTTCATCCTATAACTATGAAAATGTTGCATTATTCATCCTACCGTGAAATTTCTCATTAAAATGGACGGAAAAAAACACGAAAAATAAGTTTTAACCCTTGAAAAGCTTTCCATTTATCTTAGAAATCTCAGAACTTTTACATCTTACAATCAAACTACCTTCTTCATTTTCTTTCAACCATTTAACCAGAACCCATAGTTTTCCTGTAACCATTTTCCTCTTCTTCCCACCAAAATCTTATCCGGACTATAATTATGCGATTTATGACAACAACGTGGGATGAATGACATGCATGCATAAGGCCACTAATTTTTCTGTCGAACAGAGGAAATTAGTGGAAATGAGTGATTTTACCCATGCTTTCAGATGGAATCTTCCTTCGCCGCTAAAAAATGAAAACAAGGGTTTTGTGTTTGTTGTAAGATTTATGGTCAATTCTCTGGTCAGCAGGACAACCAGGATTAAGATCCAGATTCGACGTAGTGCTTAAGCAAATGGATGTTTGGATCATTAATGGGGAGTCAGAATAAAAAAATGGAACAATGAATGAGAAGTTGTAGGAATTTATGGCCGATAGTGAATTTGAATTGGGCCATTCTTGGTTCTCCTAAATGAGAAATGGTCACAGGGAAGTGGAGCTGTAAAAATGGCCAATGGCCTGATAGGGATCATTTTTCCGTTAGATTTATGGCCCAATTCACCATTCGGGTTATTAATGTGGAAGTTGATATATATGGTCCTTATTCAAGAACATTCTTGACAATGTCAATGTTGCATGGTAGGGAATCATGCAGGAGGAGCAAGTTTAGCCAGCTGAGATCTCATGATCTGAAGGCGTTGTTGTCACGGGAAAGGTGTTGTTAGCAGTTGAGTGTTAAATATCATAGAGAGTGCTTATATCCAAATAATAAAAAAATAAATATAGTCCGGATAAGGTTTTGGTGGGAAGAAGAAGAAAATGGCTGAAGGAAAACAATGGGTTTAGGTTAAATGGTTGAAAGAAAGTGGAGAAGGTAATTTGATTATAAGATGTAAAATTTTTGAGGTTTCTAAGGCAAATTGAAAGCTTTTCGAAGGTTAAAACTTGTTTTTCAAGTTTTTTCCATTCATTTTAATGGAAAATTTGATGGTAGGATGAATAGTAAAACATTTTCATAGTTAGAGGAAAAACGATATAACATTTTTTAGTTCCAGGATAAATTCACAACATGGGCCTTAATTCAAGAATGATAGATGCCATTTACCTTAATATTTAATTTAGGAAGTTTGGTATTTTAAGTACGTTTAGCATGCGTATTGGTTTTGTATTATTTTTTTCTTCCTAACAATTTATTTGTAAGAAGTTTGATATTTTTAAGTACGTTCAGTCACCCTTCAGTCTTTAGCTAATTCTAGACATGTTTGATAATTGGCTACACCATATAATAAATAACTTTAAGAATACACTGGTTGTGGTTCCACTATATGAGCCATCCAATGGAAGTAAAACACACCCAATCATCTTTCGGAAGAGCACCATTCACAGTTCAGAAAATATCTCATATGTGAGAAATTTGATCTGTAACTCATATAAACCAAAAGCTTACAACACTGATTATGTGAAAGGGAAGAAAAATAAATACCTGCAATTGATTAATTTGTAGAAGAACATCCTCGGCAAATTTGATGCTCTATGATACATCGACACCAAAGGTTGACATGAGTTAATAGCATGTTAGACAAAGCTCTTCACTAGAAATTCTTCATTTTAGGTGGAAGTTTCAGATGCCAGAATAATTTCCACCTTGTCTGTTCAGGGAGAAAGAGCCCAAGGTTGGAATGTAGAAGGCTATATTGGATATGATAGCCAAACCAAACAAAATAAACACCCTTGGCTTCAGCCCCCAAGTAAAGACATCAGACACGTGGTGAGAACAAAAAGGGATCTAAATAATATAGGAGGCATCTGTAAGTGGAAAATAAAAATGAGTAATTGAAGTTTCCAACCCATTCCATTAAGAAGTATCAAATTTGCTATTATTCAGTGCTTAATATTAGGAGTAAGTACGGTAATCAGAGAGAAATATGGTGTTGGAAATACCCATCGGTCACACTATATACTAATCAAAGATCCATCCCCCCACTCACCTTAAGCCACACGCATGAAGGAGTTAGCAACCTTTCACCATTGCTTTCCAAACATGATAAGACCCCTAATATTAGTAGAGTATAATAGGGACAAAGAATATAGGTAGCATCTTTCTCTCATGATATGAGAAACTAAGGAATTTGGATGGTGTAAAAGACACCAACTTTGCTTTACCAGAAGATCAATGTTAAAGGCCTCTAGGTTTCTGAATCCACAACCCATGTTCATCTTTGATTTGCTCCTACCAATCCATGAACACCAATGAAAGCCCACTAGTCAGTTTATGACACTAAAAAAAGTTGGCCATCATGAAATACAAGGACTATATAATCATCTTCAGAACTAATAGACAACTCATCACAAAACTTGGGATGGCTTTAAAGGACATATTTAAGCAATACTTAACATCTTGCTTGTGAGAAAAAGGCTTCCTTTCCATAGTTTAATTTTCTTATGTAACTTGTCACACAAGAACTCAAAGATCTACACACACTTACGGCCCAAAATTATCGGGACACCCAAATAACTAGCTCTTTCCAATTTGAAAAAAAAACTCTAACCACTAATTTTATCTATTCATGTTACTGCATGGGAACGAAAAAACTAAAAAATAAATAAATGACTTGGAAAGGTTTACAAGTTATCTCGAGGCTCGTTGGTATTGCTCTAAGAGAGGTAGAATAAGCCTATCTTTATCATCTGAAGCCTTTGTGGATAGGGGAGAGTCGTCGGCAAAAAAGAATTGTGTAATTAACCGGTTGATGGCATTGATGGACATCCTAGAAAGAAAGACGTGAAAAACAGCTCGATAAAGGAAAAAAAAAAACAATCTTTCGACACAAAGTGAGAAAAGGGATGGAGAAATAAGATCTCCCTAACGAACACCCCATTGTGAAATTGACCGGCTGATGACACTGATGGACATCTTAGAAAGAAAGCTGTGAAAAACAGCTCAATGGAGGAAAAAAGATAATCCTTCAACATAAAGTAAGAAAAGGGATGGAGAAATAGGATCTTCCTAACAAACACCCCATTGTGTAATTGACCAGCTGATGGCACCAATGGATATCTTGGAAAGAAAGCTGTGAAAAGCAACTCGATGGAGGAAAGAAGACAATCCTTCAACATAAGGTAAGAAAAGGGTGGAGAAATAGGATCTCCCTAAAGAACACCCAATGTTGGTTTGAATTGCTTTGTTTTGATGCTGTTAACTGGGACAGAACATTTCACAATACAAATTCATTGCATAATTAAGTGCACACACTATGGAGCAAAACCTAAAGCCACCATCATGCCTAACTCAAGAGCCATATAACCTTGCAAATTATGCTGGGAGGAATGCATGTAGTGGCATGTCTCAAGGGCAATTAATCATGGCGTTATCAAACAAGATTTTACCCAGAGCAAAAGCACCTATTCCTTAGAAATTATAGAAATAACAATCTGCTTAAGACAACTGGCTAAAGTCTTAGAAAGGATTTTATACATAGCATTGCACAAGCTGATAGGACGATATTCTACAACTCTTTTAGGGTCGGATATCTCAAGGATAACAACAATATGTGTCATTGAAATACGTAGGGGTAACACCACTATTGAAAAACTGTAGGAGACATTGGGAGATATTATGTCCTACAAGGGACCAATACTTTTGGTAGAAGAAATGAGAGAATCTATTTGGTACGGGAGCCTTATGCGGGTGCATTTGGTTGAGAGCAATATCAGCTCCCACGCGGTCACCTGTTGAAGAAGTCTAACATTCATATCATTGGTGGCCTTCGGTGTAATTGAAGAAAGAACAGCAGACATATCAACGCTACCTTTAGACAAAAAGACTACTTTTATGCTTACGAGCTCGACCGTTGTACCGATTGAGATGGACAATGGGAGCTTTATTGATTGATTTTACTCCCTCCATCCCATTTTAGTTGAAACATTTCTCTGGGTACGGAGATTAATGTGTATATAATTTGTATTATTTTTTTTTCAATTTTACCCATAAAATTAAAATTAATTTTTTTTGAATTTTGTGTAGTAAGAGTTTAAATAATGATTAAAAAAAATTCTTTTTTCAGATTTTGTGCAGAAAAAGATTGAGTGAAGATTAAAAAAAAGATTCTTTATTGAGTTTTGTGTTGAGAGAGTTTAAATGGAGGTAAGAAATTAAATTAATTATTTAAAATTTTCTAAAAAAAAATGTTTCAACCTTTTTAAGATATAAAAAAATATATATAAATATTTCAACTAAAATGAAATAAATGGGGTATTTATTTTCTTCCAAAATTGATACCCGAGCCGCCATTTTTCCAGTGTGGCCTAGTGGCTACTGTTATCTGCCTTATACCTACTACTTGTAATAATACTAGTACATATTTTTTGTGGGGACAAAATATCTCCAGTGCTTACTGGCTACAGCAAGATGCTCTGATGACGCAAGCTACTGGTAAAATTTAATTAAACAAAAAGGGTAAACTCTAAGAAACTGGATCCCGTTTAAAATTAATATTTATAGCGTTAAAAATATTTGATCACGCTTGATATGTTTTTTACTTTTATATGGATATTCGCAAATAAGAATTTCGTAAAAAGAAATTCTGTAGCGCAATTTCCAAGGCTAATTTCAGATTATATTATAATTACCACCTGGAGCGTTATGAGCTTAATTTGTATAAGAAAATGGTTTAAAATTTCTGCGGAATAAAGAAGGGTTGGTTAGGTTGAGCACAGAGTCAGACCACGAGGTTTGGGAATATTGCGAGGATCAATTTTTGCTGAAAGAATACAACAAAGAGAGGACGATGGAGAAGGGTCGTTTTCCTGAGAATTCACAATAAACTAATGCTACACTTGATCATAAATTAGCAACTCTATATAAATTAAAAAAGGTAAATTCTATAAATAAATATATTTTAAAAAAATTATTAGTATAACACAATTTTTTATTCAGTTACTTTATTTCAGTAATTATTTCATACAACCACTTTTCTCTTAATTTTTTGGTTTTTTTAATTAATAAAGATATAGTATCTGTTAGCTTATAGCTCTGTTATTGTATATTCACTAAAATATGGCGTCACGTGTAAATGCACTGCAAGTTGTTTGAACAGCTACCAAAAAGTGGAACTTGAGATGTAAAATTTTGGATTATTAAAGAAGGGCGGAAAGGGGAAGTTCTCCGCACCAACAGGCACTCAAAATCCGAAAGCTCAACAGATCTCTCCTACTTCCTGCTCTCCTCTCCTCTCTCCTCTCTCCTCTCTCGTGCATAAGTAGCTTTCTTGCTACATTTAAATTATCAAAGTCGAAATGGACGATTTAAGTTTCTGTATCGGGATCATTGGTAAGGAAAAGGAACTCATCTCTTGTACTCCTAAACACTCCCTTTTTTCCCCCCCATTTTTCTTATTTATTTCATATATAGATTTAATACTCTCAGGCTCAGAGCCGAGCTTTTTGAGCTCTACGTCCTGGCTCTGGCTCCTCTCAGAGTTTGGTGATGGAAGAGATTTGGCCTTGAGCCCTTGTGGTTCGACTAAGCCTCTTGCATTTCCCCGCTGGCTATCAAATCTTAATCTTTTTTGTTCTGTTTTATTGAGTTACTTAATTGTAGTTTCTCTCTGGAAGTATAAGCCCACATGATGAGTATATAAAATGGTCTGAACTTCCTGCTTTTTTCTCTGAAAATTTTCACTTGGCCAATTAAAAAGACGGAAAAAAAAAGAAAAGGGAATCTGTACATATATATGGATCTGTCAACCGTACGTCCTTACTGATTATTCATGTCATGACTGGTATAATTAATTAATTTGCAGGGAATATCATCTCGGCCATGGTTTTTCTCTCCCCAATGTAAGCCGGCCTGCCTCCTAGCTAGCTTTCTTAGCTACTATATATATATATATATATATATGTGTGTGTATATTAATGGATTTGTGGACGTACATTTATTTGGAGTATTAACATATATAGATCCTGGTATGGTTGGTTGATGATGGGCGGTTTGCAGAGGAACATTTTGGAGGATAATAAAGAAGCGGTCGACGGAGGATTTCGAGAGCCTTCCTTACATCTGCATCCTCCTGAACTCTTCGCTGTGGACTTACTATGGCATCATCAAGCCTGGCTCCTACCTCGTTGCCACCGTCAACGGCTTCGGAGTCCTCGTCCAGATTGTCTATCTTTTCATCTTTCTCACCTACGCCCCCCGAAAAGCCAAGGTACGTTCATCGCCACGCCGGCGCCTCCATTATTGTCTATATTCATGCGCAGCGCGAGACACACATAATTTAATTGTATTCTGCGATATAGGTGAGGACAGCGATGCTTATGGCCATCCTGAACGTGGGATTTCTAGGAGCAGCGATGGCAGCTACCTGGTTTGCGTTGCAGGGAGAAACTCGCATCAAAGCTTTGGGCTTCGTCTGCACTGCCCTTAACATCGTCGCATATGGTTCCCCTCTTGCTGCCATGGTATTTACTTTTAACTAATTCACTTTTGGTCAATGTTATCTTTTTTTTTTTCCCTTACGTTTTCTTCATCCTATCATCTTCTTCCATTCCAAAGATTTAATCTTTAACTACATATTTTCAAAATCATACCTTATTCAAGTAACTGAATGTGTAGCAGTATTTAAAGTATGTAAAACATAAATAAAAGATCTTTTCACTTTTTAATTTTTCAAATTAAAGAAATGTTATATATTGTCACGACACGTCTGAAGGAATCATATTTTTTAAAATCTTTATACGTCATTAATTACTTTGGTTTTCCCATGTTGGTTGCGTTGTGGATAAAGAGATGAAACCAATCATAAATATAAAAAATGGCGACCAAGTATATATACCTTTTTTTTTAATGGAAATATGTTCCACGGCTACCTAGCTCATATGTGCGTGTGTGTGTGTGTGTCTATATATGTATATATTCTCTTTCTTTTTTTTCTTTTTATTTCCTTTGTTTTCCATTTCTGTTTTGATCTGGACGTTTTTTACACTGATATCGACTACCATATATAAGATAGTGATATTTGATTTCTAGGTAAAAGAAACAAGGATTTGCACAACCAAAAAATTCTTCAAATGATAATTTAATTCTATATATTAAAATTGGAGTTATTTTTTTTTCTTTTAATTAGTTGAACATGCATGCCCTAATCAATGAGTAATGGCTGCGGAGGAAAATAGCTGGTTAATTAATTAACGTGAACGCCTTTTATGACAAATAATTGAATAAAATGACCATTCTTGTGGGCACGAGATGTGACCCATCACCAAACACCAGCAAGCGAGCCGCGAGTTGCAAGTGTTACTGTACAGTGTGGGGAAACTTAGATTTCATGGGAATAACACCAATATTTAGCAATAGAGGTTGAAAAAATTATTTCATATTAATATTTTAATATTAGAGATTTCAAAAAGTAATCACATTAATGTTTTCGTCCAACCACCAAATTATTTATGTTGTATTGTCGCTGCGGGCCTTTCATCTGTGCTTGGGCAGGTTGCTTTTACATTTTGCACGTGTTAAGCGTGTGGGATCTTGAAATCCCGGTTCCTTGCCTTCCGCCCTCTTCCCATTATTCAAAAGCGTTCTGATCCATGATATTAATTTCCCTTATTTTTTACTCCCTGTTGCCCCTTTATCCTTTTTTATTAAAATTTAATTTAAATATATTTATATTAATTTATATTATAAAAAATTCTTAAAATATATATATATATTTTTAAAAAATTATAAATTAATTGATGTAAACAGTAAATATGACAAGTTTTGTAAAATAGAAATATTATCATTTTCTCTGGATTTTTTTTTTCTTTTGCTCTATATCCGATCAGCAGTGAGAGCGACATGAAATTTATTTGTTCTGACAATACCCAATAATCATGATTAAGGTGCTTAATAATAACAATTACCTATATTATTACTGCAGAAAACGGTGGTGACAACAAAGAGTGTAGAGTACATGCCATTCTTTCTGTCATTTACGCTCTTCTTGAACGGTGGTATCTGGGCTCTCTATGCCTTCCTCGTCCATGATTACTTTCTCCTAGTAAGTCCCTAGCTAATCCTCAGTTATTTATATTCTTAATTTATTACCCATTTCACTTCCAAAATTTTTGTTTTTAAAAGACCATTTTCCTCCAAAAAAAAATGGGGAGGTCTCTGGTCCTAGTAAAAATCAGATGGAGTGCATGTGGATAGATGTCCGGGCCAAAGTCTAATAATCCAATTTTGCCAGGCCACAGTAACATGGCTTTGTCCTTTTCGAGCATAACATCAATAATAATAACTGGGCCAAGGTTCACTTAGCACTCCCAAACGGTGTCTGCCCTACTTGTGTCCCGGACTTTTGAGAAAAGCATGGGATGCCTCCTCTTTCCCAACTGGAGGATTCAGAATTTAATGTCTGATGGGATATGCAATTCCACATCTCCTTTATATTTCCATTTCGAGCTTGTTTTGGATATGGGTGAGCATGGGTCGGATTGGTTCGGTTTTATGGTGGAACCGAACCAACCCAAAATGGTATCGGTTCCAAAATTTTTCTGCCCAACTCAGAACCGAGAACCGAACAGAACCAGAACCATGGTTCTGGGTTTCTCGGTTCTGGTTCTCAGGTTTTTCAGTTTATACCTTATACCTATAACAATACCAAAATTCAATAAATCTACATCTATAATTAGTTTTATGACATATTCAATATAATATACAATTAAATTAATATTTAAATATAAGTACTTAGATACATTCAAAAGAGTTTAAAATGTTGTTCTTACAAAATTGGTTCAAAAGAGTTGCTTGTGGGACATTTTTTATCTCAACTAGTTTACTTTATTCCAGTAATTCCAATATTGGTATGACATTCAATATAGAAAACTGAGCCTTTAAGATCATCTTCTTTAGTATCAAAACCTAAAATATGTCGATGTCATAATTTTTTAATTTTGCATGACTCAAATGAAAAAAATATCATAATTGTGTCATAAAGAGTAGTCTGGAATAAAAGATCGAAAGCAAAATGACTTAGGAGTGGTGGGTCTATGAAGCAAAGTGATTTCAGTGAATATGGAGAAATTTCGTAAATGATCTCATAACTTCCATACTGTTTCAATTTGGAATATCAGTTTAAGAGTTTAATATAAAAACACAAAATAACCATCATAATACTTCAAAGAAATATGTGTGTGTGTGTGTAGATATATTAGTAATACTATAATTTTTATTATATATATATATATATATATATATCAGGTTCGGTTCCACCTCGAGTTGGATCCATATGGAACCAGAACCAACCCAAAAACCGTCGGTTCTCCTATATGTGGAACCAACCCGAGAACCATGATCAATTTTTACCCAACCCAATGGGGGTGGTTCAGTTTCGGTTTCGGGTTTACCCAACCCATGCTCACCCCTAGTTTTGGATCCAACCATTTCATTGTCACCCGCTTTTTTCCATAGAAAATATTTAAAAATTTGTGTCTATTTTCTATATGTTACATTTTATTTCAAATATACCATTACGCAAAGGTTATGGACGCTCATTATTGTAATCTCATATAATATATTTGAAACTGAACTTATTTATTGTCCTCTTTTGGTCTTAAATCTTTTTGAAATGTTTCGTATTAGTTCTAAACATTTTTACAGTTTCCTATTTTAGTCCCTCATTGGATCAATAATGTTAACCAAATGGAAATAATCATACATGTTTAAATAAGGCACATGAAAACCCCCATCTGTTGAGAAGAAAAACTAATCATTGCCTAAACTTTCTATAACCTATAAAAACTTATCATTCATTATTTTAAATTTATCAAAAAATATATACCAAAAATATGATATTCAAATTTTAAAAGTCGATGTCATACAATTACTTTGAGTTAACCATTTATGTCAAGTAGGGGTTTAAAACATAGCTAGCATTTTAAAAATGTTTAGGATTTAAAGAGAACTATTAACAGTTGAGGACTACAATGAAACAAGAATACAAGGTTTCTGATCATTCTTTTTACCCAAGTGAAGTGAGATGTAGTAGTAAGATTTTCAATTAGGAGTTTGTGCTTTTATTGTCTTCAATTAAGGGCTCAAACTATTCAACTTGGATTAGTTTATGTATGTTTTATATAATACATATAAAAGTTGGGGATTTGTGGCTCAAATAAAAGTTGGAGGCCTTAAAAGAGTTGTAATTTGAGGTGTGATGGATGGTTCTAACTTCTAACTAATTGACGGTGTGTAGGTGCCAAATGGGATTGGGTTTCTACTGGGGACATCGCAGCTAGTGATCTACGCCATCTACAGAAACGCGAAGCCGTTGATTAGAGTTTCAGCTGGGCTGGAGGAAGGCCGATACAGTCACAGTCACAGCCACAGAGAGCCTCTGATCACTCCGGCCAATTAATCATATCCACGTCATCCAGTGCAGTGGTAATTTTGCTTTTGGTTCAATTGGTATTTGGTTCGTGTGGGAAATGAATGGTCCGGCCCAATAATTTGATGGCTACGTACCCAAGGTCTCCAATTACGTACCGGCTCATCCTGATCCAGTGGTATGTATGTATATAGGTGAAGAAGAGAAGATGTGGTTATTTAAGTTTGCACGAAAATATTAGTAGATGGGACTTAACTTCTTGTTGTTAAAAATAAATAGATGTAAATCATAGCTGTCGGGGAACCTATTAATTAAATCGTCAGCTCAGATGTTGTTTTCTCGATTTACTTGTTATAGCACTGCTATAGTATAATTTCTACTCCCTGCTTCTTCACTGGATCTTTTACTTTTTTCTTCAGAAATTGGTGATTCGGAGTTGTATTTGTGCAAGAATTTTCTATTACAATATTGATCTTCGTTTTCATATGTGAGAGGCATCTCATGGTGGAGGGATTTCCTTCAAGATTCAATGGTTTCGAATGAGAAGCAACCGGCCAGCAACAGCAAGGTATATATGTGGGATGGAGAATACAGTGAAGCATAAAGATTTTCACACCGGGGCCAAGGAGTTATGTTACGAATTTTGGAGGAAAACAAAGGGTAAAATTTATTAAGGGTACCATAATTAATTATTTATTTTTATGTTTTAAATGGATATCAAATATTTAGATTTATTTAATTGAACTATATAAACTCATATAACATTTTCTAATTTGATACTTTCCATCAATTTTACTGTTAAGTTTGACAAAAAATATTCTCGTGACATAAAATAAATCTTCAAATAACACTTCTATCCCTCTGACTTTTCATATCAATAATTCCAAACTTTAAACTTTTCTCGGGGCCTCCCTCACCCTCCTATTTCTTCTCTTTACCAGCATCCCATTTTGCTTTCCTGTCACCACCGCTCATAAAAGCCATCGGTGGATGGCTTGGTTTTCTAGAGCATGCACCGGAGTTCAATAGCCCTATGATTTGAGTGCCCAATTTTACATGATTTAGTTTAATTTTAATTCAAATCAAATCCGAGTTTGTTTAAATTTCACTCAATTTGAACCAAACCAGAGAGGGAAAGACAGAGAGAGATCTTTGTCGACGTCTCTTTGCAGCTGTCGAGATCGGCAAAGCTTGCTAGCTCGAATCTGGTCCTCTCCCGTCTCCGCCACCACCTTTGTCGGCATCTCCTTACCGAACCTCAGATTAGGAATCAACCATCCCAATAATCACCACTTCCACTGACCTGGCGATTCTGCTCACCGACCGCCCTCCACAGCTACTCCATTTTCCTTCCCTCCGCAACCATCTTTATCAGTATCCTCTTCTACCAACACCTCTACCTTCTCTCTTCCTCGATTTTCACATTTCTTTCGCTGATTTGGGCATCTTCGTTTCGTTATCACTCTCAAATCCCGCCTCAGTTGCGAGAATTTCAATTGGGAAAATTCCTATTAGCAGCAGTTTTTAAGCTGGACAACCACGTGAAACCCACTGTTAACGACAAGCAGAAGCTGTCGCCAGTGATGATCTCAAGCGACACCTCTAATTTCCCCCAACCGATTTGTCATCTAGATCTTGCGGATTGTCATGGAGACCCTCTGCCTGAAACTCCCCTGAGTGCAACGGTTTGTGTTGCACGATGATGGAACTATTTTCATGACGGAGAATCTCATCTGAATCTTGCGGAGGTACAACCACAACCAATTCTTTTACATCGTGAGCTTGTCAGAATTGCATTTGCAGAACATCTACTTCTTTTACGGAATGATGTACGGTGGGCGGTGCTTCGCCATCAGCTACTCGATGGCTCAGGTGCTACTGAAGATGCAAGATCACTGTATTCAGGGGCGCCCAAGATTGTAAGGCTCTGATGATTGAATGTAGGCCAGATGTTCAAAGAAATGCCCACGTTGGCGAGACCAGGTTTGGGTGATGGAGGGCATAATTGATTTTAGTAGATATTAAAGAATTAGAATTAGTTATTGGAAATGTTTGGAGCCAAAGTTGTTATTTTAAATTTACTTTAGCATTATTTTATACCACATCAACATTTTCTATTAAGTTTAATAATAAAATTAGCAGAAAGTACATAATTGAGACATGGTATATAAGTTTATGTAATTTAAAATGACAAATCTAAATATTTGATATCCATTTAGGGCACAAACCCAATGGACTTTACCAAAAAACAAAGGTTCACAAATTAAATCGCAGACATGGTAAAAATAGGCTAGTGTTTCCATGAGCCAACTTTCTCTGTTTTAGCACCAACGTTGATTCATGTAGCCCAATCAATGCATTTTCATGTCTGATCTAGGCATGAAATTAAATATCGTTATATACCTTTTATTGTAGGTAAGAGATATGTGGTATAAATTTTTTTTTTTACATTTTGTCTCTTTTTTGCATATGTGGTATGTTACCACTACTAAAAAATAAGAATTTTCCAACTGCCATTTACCAACGCGCAGCAGTTGGTACGTGGAATTTACTAACTGCTGCACGTTGGTAAATGGCAGTTGGTATTTGATACGTTGGAAAAATTTTTACCAACGCGCAATTAATAACGCCTTGGTAAATTCCAACGTATAGCCGTTGGTAAAATTAACGTTGGTAATTACCAACGGTCATGAACCAGGCTTGGTTTCCATCGGTTTGTTGTAGTTACCAACTGGTAAGGTAGTGGGCAGTTGATAACTTAGCAACGGCCAGCAATTGGTAGAAACCCGCGTTGGTTGTTACCAATTTACATGGTAAGGGAGTTGTTATGAAGCTGTTGGTTATTTTGAACTTGCATTCGTGTTGGTAACAAGATGACAGACGGGCTTTTCCAACGCGCGCAAGTTGGTAAGTTCCCCGTTTGCAGCTGATATTGTACATTAAACGTTCCAGGTTTTGGTTGTTTCGTATTTTTCCCGGTTTGAATACACATTCAAAATTAAGATATAATTTCAAAAGTTCCCCCAGCTTTACTCAGCTATAAACATTATACAGCTATGCAAACGTAATTAAAATAAAATATTCTCAAAGACAGCATAATTAAAACAATAACATATATGTCATCAAGAAAGCATACAACATTCAACGGATTACACATGAAGAATGCCTTCAACTGAGTCTTAATTAGGTCTAAAATTTATTATGTTAGTCTGATAACACAAGAACTTTGGAAATGCGCTAACCTGTTCATGACGCCCATCACGGACTCCCGACTATCTCCTCCGAGTCCGAGTCCGAGTCAGCAGGATACTGTGTCACTGGTTGAGCCGGCGGGCACGGAAGGTTTAGCGAACGACAAATAATCTCCAACTGAGCCCGGTTTGCCTCCAATGCGGCTCTCTAAGCCTCTATCTTTGCTCTCTGTCTCCTCTTAATTCTCTCGAGCTTCCTCTCGTACTCCGCATCCCTTCGCGCATTCTCCTCGGCCATCATCTTCTGTACTTGCTCGTTGAATTGCGGTGTCTGTGTGATGTCGATAGGCGGGATGACACCTGGCTGTCGGTGTCCCGGTATGACACACTGCTCCGATCCTAATCAAAATACACGGCCCCTCCTTCTACCGCCAGATGCAGTACTAATGATTGCTAGTTCATCAATTGCCTCTATGCCATCCTCTTGTTGTGTTTGTTCCTCAATCTCTTCACTGATACGAGTCTACAGAAACATAATAAAATACATATCATCCAGTCATCATTTCTAAAACAAGGTAATATGTACCAGAATGAATTGTGAACAAACAGTTATAATACTTACAGCAACTTCTTCACAGCGCTTACTAACATATTTCTCATTCTTCTTTTTATGTGTTGCTTAAAGGACTTTAAACAAGCCAGGGTCCTTCTTCTCGGGATCTCTCTCTCTCTATTTGAATGAAATATAACATTAATATGTTATTTAATTTCATTGAAATTGTTTAAATGTAAAATGAAAGAACATTACCGAGATACATACCATTTACTCTCGATGTGTAGACATCGAGATAGATCCCCCTGCATATGTCGCACTGCAAGACCCCGACTGTGAATCCTCGTCAGTCTGTGTTGCTCACATTGCCTTGAACCTAGCGGACTTCTGAATGAACTCCGGACTCACCCAATATGCCTCCATTTTCGCATATGTAGCATCTGACATAAAGTTTGCCTTCGCTCGACGTTTAACAGGATCTTGCACACGTCGAATTTCTGACATCATGCTTCTGTAATGCTGTGCTCCCAATATATTCCACACCCGATACACCCTAGATCCCACTCACATCTCCTCTGTGAAAGTTAATATGTTTAAATTAACTATTAGAATGGAAAAAAACAATTCTTAATCTTATAGTCATTATTACATCATTATCATAGTTATATTATTGTTATACCTCAAAAACACGCTACCATTGCTGCAGGTCTGATGGAGACACGGAGGACCAATCTGAATACGGTTTGAAATGTGTGGTGAAACATGATGTCACTAGTTGTGTCGCTGTAGCTGGAATGAATCTGCGACGTTGAACTTGTTAGTTACTGAGTTGTTGATGATTCCATGTAAAGCAATTATTCTTACTATTATTAATACATGTGTCTGGTTTTTGGGTTCTTACGTGTTACCATGTGGGGATATCCTCATCCGCGGTCGGCCCGTTGTCTGTGACATCGATGATGGGATGTCATCAATATGTATATCATCATCTGAGGGATGAGTCGTCACTATGGGGTGCCTAACGTGGCGCGCACCAGATCCATGGCCAGATGGGTTGCCTCCACTGCCGTCAGATCGGTGCTCCTGTGAGTGGAAATGTGTCGCTGGCACTGTTGTGTCCGGCGTCTCTACACCGACATCCTCGTGTGCCCGGGATGAAGAACCCATCCTTTGTCGTTCATTAAGTATTGGCTCCATTACCTCCTTAAACTGAGCAAATGGTCCTTTTCCAGGTCGGCGTTTATAGGTGTTATCCCCTTTACGAGGCATCTGCATTTATTATTAGCTAAATAGGTAAATAAAACATAACATATATTGTCTGACATATATTGTCGAGTATTAGGGGAACATAAATTGACCAAATATTTTCTACACATGTGAAATGATAGGTTATCATTATTCATAGTACATGTTATCTAATCATTCATTCCCCCCATTGCTTCCATTCTCATCAAACCCCTCAGACTCTTCATTCTCACTGTCATCGGATATAAACTCCTCCTCATCCTCTGTCTCGCCATTAGACCCCGGGTCCTCAAGTACTTCTTCTTCAATTTCATCACCCACACCCGGGTCAGCTAACTCCTCAACTGGGTCATCTTCAATTCTAGTACAATTCACGGATCCACTGTCTGGATACACGTCATCCTTGTTCAGAATTGCATACTGTATTATCCATCGAGGTTTTATCTTAATAACAGCTGACTACCCGTTTCTTTCACGTGACTTACTCGGATATTCTGTGTAGTACACTTGGTCAGCCTGTGATGCTAGAATAAAAGGATCAAACTTCTGATATCTGCGGCTATTCTGGATCTCAACTAACCCAAACTCTTTATGCATTCGAGTTCCACGTTCAGGTGTTGGGTCAAACCAGTTGCACCTAAACAGGACGACATTCTTATGTGGAAAGCCTGGATATTCGAGTTGAATGACTTCTTCTAATATACCATAAAAATCACATTCAACTTCGCTTGCACCCGTGCTGCGTATGCAGACTCCACTATTAAATGTTGCTTTGTCCTTCCCCCATTCACTTATGTGAAACTTGTACCCATTTGTGAAATAAACCGGCCATGTCTGAACCCGACGTGAGGGCCCACATGCAACATCCCACAAGATGTTATCGACAATATTGTTACCTGGGTCATCAACCTATGTAAAACATTTTCAATTTAGGACAATATATATGGAGACTTTTATAACTTAACATATTGCAATATATACTGACTAAAAGCACACGTACATAGTGTCGGAGCCAGGCTGAAAAATTGTTTTCAATGTGTATGTCCATCTCAGACATTGTTATCTCGGGTGCAGTTTCCCTGACCATGTCCACAAACATACTGTGGCCAATAACAGAAAAAATGAAAATATGTTAGTTTTGGTTGATGAGTAGTCCTGAATTTCAACATAATCAAAGTTGGAATGCCCTTTTTATGAACGATGACTTACTTTAGATATGGCCTGATCTCAGCACAGTTTAGAAGAACGTATGTGGTTGCAAGTCTGAGTTCATCGTCCGTGAGGAATCTATATCGGCATGCACCATATGGACGTCCCGGAAAGGTGAATATGGACCACAAGTCACCATTACATGGGACAGGACCACCATCATCATTTCTCGGTACTCGGTTCATCATGGAGGGAACATGGGATTCAAAGTAATGAGAGCAAAAGATGGAAGTCTCCTCTATAAGGTATGCTTCACATATCGATCCCTCAACATGAGCAGTATTAGAAACCTTCATTTTTAGGTCATGCATGCACCGCTCAAATTTATACATCCATCGGTACTGAACAGGTCCTCCAACCCTTGCTTCAAATGGCAAGTGAACTGGGAGATGCTCCATGACATCAAAAAACCCTGGAGGAAAAATTCTCTCAAGCTTACAAATTATAATTGGAATATTGGCCTCCAACGCAAACAAGTGATTTTCATGCAGCTCTGGAGAGCACAAGTCTCTAAAGAATAGGCTTAACTCCGTTAATGGCTTCCAAATATTCTCGGGTAGCGCTTCGAGGGCAATGGGGAGAAGCCTTTGCATCATAACATGGCAATCATGACTCTTCATGCCATACATATTGCAACCAGCTGTATCAACACATCTCCCAAGATTCGAGGCATATCCATCAGGGAGTTGTAAAGATTTTACCCAAGCGATCACATCTTGCCTTTGGTTAACATCAAATGTGAACCTCGCCTTTGGTTTGAACGAACGACCATCATCAAGTGGAACCATGTTTAACTCCGGCCGATTACAATAAATTTCCAGGTCCTTCCGTGCTTTCACATTATCTTTCGTTTTGTTCTTAACATCCATCACAGTATTCCATATATTCTCAAACACGTTCTTCTCAATATGCATAACATCAAGATTATGTCGTATTAAGTTCGTGGCCCAATATGGTAACTCCCAGAAAATGCTTCACTTCGTCCAATTATGTGATTTCCCATAATCGCACGGTCGATGTTGTGGCCCATCGTTACCAACTGATGGAATCCATGAGATTCTTTCAAATATATCTTCACCTGATAAGCGCGGAGGAGGCAATGACTTCTCTGATTTCTCCTTCTTAAAGCAAGTACAATTCCTTCTATATGGGTGGTTCCGGGCAAGGAATTGCCGATGACAGTCGAAAAATGAAATTTTCCCGCCATACTTAAGTTGGAATGCCTTACTTTCGCCCATACAAATAGGGCAAGACAATCGCCCATGTGTCATCCACCCTGATAGCATGCCATAAGCCGGAAAGTCATTTATGGTCCACATTAATGCTGCTCGCAGAATAAAATTTTGTTTCAATGACACATCCCATGTTTCAACGCCATCAAACCACAGATGTCGTAGCTCGTCTATTAGAGGTTGTAGATAAACATCAATCTTATGATTTGGGCTACGTGGACATGGAATCAGCAACGAAAGGAACATATAGGGTTTTTTCATGCACATCCAAGGGGGCAAATTATACGGAGTAACGATCACAGGCCAACAAGAGTATTGTTTCCCAGATGGTCCAAAAGGTGTAAATCCATCGGCACACAACCCCAATCTGACATTTCGTGCTTCCGAAGCAAACCATGGGTAGGTCTGATCAAAATGTTTCCAAGCTTCACCATCTGATGGATGTTTTATAACACCTGGGACCTGTGTTTGCTCCTTATGCCACCTCATCTGCTCAGCTGTTGACAATGACGCAAATAAGCGTTGCAGACGAGGGCTTAGTGGTAAATAATGCATGGTTTTTCTCGGTCGATCTTTAACACGACCTCCCTTTTTTGGCTTATATCTCTCAGCTCCACAATACTTACAAATACGCACACTACTGTCATCTTTCCAGAACAACATACAATCATTCACACAGACGTCAATCTTCTTGTGAGACATACCCAACTGTGAAACTAATTTCTTAGTTTCATACCAATTTGATGACATCTTACTATCTGTTGGTTGAGTCTCCTTCATCAGTTGGGCAATGCCATTAAAACATGCTTGTGACATGTGATACTCAGACTTAAGGTTGAGAAGACAGACAGCAGCAGATAACTCAGAACGATTTTCGCACCCATCCCATAAAGGAGTTGATGCTGAATTCAAAAGATTAAAATTTTTTTTTGCACTTTCATTCGGCTCTGCAACATTGGCTTCCGGAATTTGTGAGTAACTAGGGGCAACGGCATCTAATACCATCCTTTCATATGGATTCGTCGAACACCCCTGGTCAAACTGATCAAACCCACCCACACCTGGATCAGTATCTGATGCTTCATTAAATGGCTCACCATGAGCGGTCCAATTCAAGTAAAAAGGCTTAAACCCCCATTTGTACAGATGAACTCTGACCTCATCAGACTGTTGAAATCGCAAATTCTTACATTTCCAACAAGGACAGCGAATGCATAACCCGCTCATAGTTTCAGGGTGAGAGACAGCAAATGATATAAATTCTTCCACCTCAGACTCCTACTGTTGTGTGTAATCTGTTCGGCCAGGCAAGAAACGGTTACTGTACATCCAACTACGGGCGGAATCCATAACAAACAAAATCTGTTCGTAATCATAAACACCTCAATCTATTAAATCATATGCGTAGTGAAGTTTAATATTGAGTTAATAAAAATAACAAAAGTTCATTAATGTTTACGTAAGTAACTTAAAAGTCTTATTAGATAAACAAAGTTTATTCTCAATCTTATTGTTCTTATGATTAACGTATGGAAATTATTGATATTATTGTTCTCATTATTCTTATTGTTCTTCGTATTTAAATTCCATATTTTCTTCATTATATTTTATTACATATAGGCTTTACTAAGTAAAAGAGGTGATGAATAAAGAAAGTTAAAGTTTAGGATGAGGGTTAAAACTGTGCGTTAATACTTTATGGTTTAGGGCTTTAAGGTTAGAGTTTGAGGGTTTATGATTTGGAGTATGAGTTTATAGTTAAGGTTAAGGTTAAGGTTAGAGTCTTGGTTTTATGGGGATTAGGGTTCAGATATTTTATTTAGGGTTTATGGTCAAGTTAAAATTAGTGTTAAGATTAGGGTATAAGTTTATATCTATTATAGTTTAGATTTAGGTATACGGTTTATACTGTTAGGATTATAGACTTATAGTTTAGGTTAGATCTTGTCTTTAGAGTTTTAAAGTTTAGGATTAGGGTCTTGGGTTTAAGTTTAGATTTATGGTTTAAGGGAAAGGTTAGGGTTAGGATACGGTATGCATTCAAGTCATGTTTGGTACAATTAGGGTAGCTGGATTTTGTCGAAGGACGGTGAGTCCTCCTCTTCAGATTATGTCATTTATTACTGAAAACGAGTATCAAACCAAGATATTATATATGATTTTGTACTTCGGTGTTGGGCTGGATTGTGACCCGCTCTGTTGCATGTCCTTTCCTTTTGTTCTTTTTTATTGTTGAGTTTGGTTGCTTCGTTTGGAAGGTTGGTGACAAATTCGAATGAAAATATCATTTCGATTGTCGATTTCGCAATTCTGTGACTTTAACTTTTCTTTTTTCTGAAACTTTTATTCGAGTCCCTATATTATTCTCGTTTCTGATATTAGACCCTAAGTTTAATAAATTATAATGTTTTTGTTTAATTCCTTGGTTACTTTTCTTTTAATGTCTTATTTTCCAAAGTCACCATCATTTAATTAATTTTTTCAGTGAAATAAGACTTTTTTTCCATCAACTTTTCCAAAGGCAATTGTTAAACTCTTAATACCTAAAGGTTTTACATTTTCTCTATTGGTCTCCAAATCAATTTTTTAATTTTCCTGCATTATTATTGTTATATTATTGGAACATGGTTTTATTATAAAGATTATTATTATTATTATTAGACCATGACATAATCTAACCATTTACACTAAATCACTCCAACTAAACCATAACTATACCTATTACCATACACTTATACTAATAATCATTCTATAAAACTAAGCTATACAACGCACAAAAAAATTACATATTCACTCTAATCCATCAAAAAAAATATCCACAGATAACAAATAATGTACATAAACTGCAAATTCAAATACGAACAACTATGTTCAAACCACAGTGACAACACATAAGTTTTATTATCAATATTAATAATTAAAAATAATTTCCCTTCACAAATCCCGTTTTCAATTTGAAAGGAAAAAAATAGAAACTTACCTCGAACGAGTTCGAACGGAGAGGAAAAACAATGGGTACGTCTTCAGGCTCACAGATGCAGGGAGGAACTGAAAAAGGGGGGGAAAAACTTTAAAATCCTGGTAATATAAGAAATTTCTGAAAATGAAAAAAAGAAACGTGAATCTACACGCGTAATTTAAACAAAATTATTATTATTATGAATATTATTTCAACTATCACTAACAAAATTTCATTATTATTATTTTCTAACTTACTTCTACTACTATCTACTATTAATATTTATTATTGTTACTGTTATTATGTTTATGTTATTGGGTACAAAAAAATTAATAATAAAAATTAATATTATTATTATCATTTTATTATTGCTACTAAACCCCAAGACTAAGTCAGTCAAAGTAAATTCAAGTTAACTAATTACGAACTAACGAATATTGTAAAAAACAAATGAAATCAACAATCAGCGTTGCTCAAATTAAATTGGATCCTAATTACATAATAATGTCCTCTAATTATGATTATATATTTTGGTCTACCAACTTTGAGATATGCCAAGTTGGTATTTTTATTATTGTCTTCCAATAAATACAAAAAGACAAAAACATTAGTGATAGAATTGATCTAACTAGTAAACATTAGTGGTTTGTTTTTAATTTTTTCCATAGACAAATTAACCCACAATCTAATTTTATGAGAAGATAATTATAAAGCAGTTTATATTGACACTAAAAAATACAAACCAGTTAACAAAATTCATACTAAAGTCATAATAACATAATATGATTGGATTGTAGAAAATTTAATATGCGATGTTTGATTTTTCGAGAACTAATTAGGCTGACCCTCGTGATTTTGTTGATTTTTTTTTGGCACGTAAATAATGTTTTAGAGTAACCCATCCTTCCCTTAAAAAAAATTAGTGAACACTTTATCAGAGGAATGAATAGCGAATAGCTTAAACATGCTGAATAACATAGATAAAAAAATAAGTATAATTAAATCGATTTCTCTGTTTTTTATTAATCAAAACCCACACCTCGTCGCTTGGCCTTGTATATTTACGTTAACTTCAACATAATAAATACATTGAATCCTTCAAACATACCATCTTTAATTAGAATCTTAAATTTTCTCTATTTGAAGCTAATACCAATAACCTCAAAATAGATCATATAGATGTTATGTTCTTGTCACGGCTCAAATCAAATTGATGATGGATAGAGCTACAAATAGGCTTTAAATTAGCTGCGCTAAGAAAGAACCTACTAGGTTTGAGCTCAAATCAACAATTAATTGCTCCCTTAATAAATCTCTGCGAAATCAAACCAAATGCATCGCTTAAAATGTATGACTCGGAAATTTTTCTACTCTCTTCCAAGAAATTGGATTCAATCTCGTTCACACACACGGCATAAATCACTCAAACTAAACATTTTAATTACATCACTAAAATTACCCATAATTAAAAATTAATTCACACAAACTAAATGGGAAAGACCCAACTAAATCACCAGGTAAAATGTAGAATCTACAGTCATAATACTAAAATTTTAATTACAACATAAATAAATAAATACAGATTAATTCCCAAAAAAAAAATTAATTCGGATAATTAAAAAAAATTAATAACTAACCTCAACCAACTTGCCTAGCCACCGAATCACAACAATGACAAGATAATCCACCTCAAACAAGAGCTGAAACTAAAAGAATAATGCATAAAAACCAAATACCATGATTTTCCCCAATATATACGTGAAAGTAGAATATAAGTACATAAAAAACCCATACCCGAGCTTGCGGCAACCAGATCTATGCTTCACAGCCACAAACGGCGGAAAACGGCCGGAAATCAGCCTACAACACGTGCGTCGGCGGCGTCGCGAACTGGTTCGTGTTTTCTTTCTCTGCAACAGACGCGAAATGGCAGCTGGGATGGCTAAGGGAGAAGACGATTTAAACAGAATTTTACCAACGGCTTACCGTTGGAAAACTTTAAATTGAAACGCTGGGTTTAACTTACAAATTTCCAACGTGCAGGCCGTTGGTAAAGTACACTAAAAAAAAAAATTGAATACCAACTGCTGGGAAGTTGGAATTTTACCAACGGTCAAGACCGTTGGTAATCACCAACGGCTTGGACGTTGGAAACAACACAAAAAATATGCTAAATTAATTTGCCACCCTCACCAACGCGTGCACGTTGGAAAATAAATACCAACGGTTCTACGCGTTGGTAACTACAATGGTCTTCTACTTTTCACAGACAAGTGTGAGATATATTTTTTTTTATCATTTTACATCAAAATATCATACATAAATATATAAGGTGGTAAAATATTATTAATACACATATTTTAACATAAATATTTTACTTTTATTTTTTGGTTACTTTTTCTTTTTCTTTAATTTTTTTGGGTATTAGAAAATGTATTGTTATTATTAAAGTATTGTTTCATTTTTTTCTCTCTTGTATCAACAAATTAGTTTATTTACTAAGTAATATTTATTTTACTCTATATATAATATTTTTTTGTATAAAAATATCTTCATCATATATAGTTTATTTATATTTGATAAATTATGATGAGAAAAATTAGAATACATATAAAATTGTGCAAAAAATTATTTAATTTATTTCATCTTAAAATAATATTCTAATGTTTATTTTTTTTAATGAAAATAATAACAGTATATGGCGTGATATACCATACTATATACATTAAAAACATGAGGTATGATATACTTGACGATAACGGTATTTAATATCTTAGATATAGGTTGGATACGCAGGTTAGGCGGGTTCCAGTTTTCTGCATGTTAAAAGCCTCCTAAAGTTACTGATAATCACAAGCTGGTTTGACTGGGTTAGACTGTAATTACAAGCAACTTAAGGAACTTTTAAATGGTTGGGAAAGAAGGACGCATGTGACGTGTGTGAGATTGAGGTTACATACAAAAATGCATTAATTGGCGCTAATTAATTGCAAACGAATTAATCCACTCAGACAAACGAGCTAATATAGTTCCTAGAGGGAAAAAAGTTTGTACCTCATTTGCATAATTACTAGAATATCATTTGATCGATTAGGGTTTATGTTAGGGATTTATTTCCTTTCAAGTACTTATGGATGGGTTAGGTTTAGGTAGTAGATGGTAAAATTTTCCGTCACACTCTTATCTTTTATACTCCCTCCTCTCACTAATATTGTTTCATTTGATTTGAAAAAAAGATTAAAAAAGTGAAACAACTTTGAATATTGTATTCACTTTCATCTTTAACTTGTACATAAATGAAAAATGTTCAAAAAATGGATTTTAAAATCGTAGTATAAATGGTAGTATGATAAAATAAGTTACTAAATATGAAAATATTGTAAACATTTGATACAACTTAAAAAAAAAAAAAAAGCAAGATTTGTGAGGCCGAGGGAATACAATGTTGAATATCATATAAGATTATAATACACCTTCTGAAATCTACATTGTTAAACCTGCTTGTGCGATAAGATTTCAGTGCCGATAGATGCATATATATACCAACAAAAATGAAATCCCTATGTCTTATGATCCTTGCCATGACAAAAAAATGGAATATGACAAATGTTATTACTTGGCTTTGACCTTGGATGTCTATGGCTAACATGACAAAAACAGCCTTGGAATATTTCCTAGGTTTTTTGTATATAATTAATTTGTTCCCACTAACTAGCATTGGAAAGGATATCAAACTATACTAAATTATTAAGTACCACAAAATAATATAATAATATGTATTTAAATATCATACAAATATTCTTGGAAATTCTTAAAAGATGGTATAGTGAAAAACATTAATGTAAACCTTGCAAAGACACACTCAATTAACACGATCAGACCATTTCTGTAAGCCGTATTTTGATATATTTTACATCTTTAGTTGCGCTCCAATTAACATATATATTTTTATATTTTTTTAACCTTAAGTTGATTTCTTTAATCTTTTTGAAGTTGAATTAGGTTAGCTCTTACAATTTTCACTTCGATCAAAACTAAAATTTTTTCTCCAAAAAAATAAAAAATAAAAAGTTAGTCCAGGGGTATTATTGGTAGCCATAAAACCTTGCAAGTCCCATGATTACTTTGGACAGATATGGGCTGAGATAAAGAGGGAAAATAAGAGTGCAAGATGGCACCAAGTTGTGGGGGAAAGATAATGTAATTTTATTTTCAAACTAAATTGGAATTTTTTGGGATAATTAATGATGTATTTATGATATAATATTTTTTTTATATTTAGAAGCAAAAACATGAAAAGAGATAAACGAAAAAGTTATGAAAGGAAGAAACACTGAGCAACAAAGTATGTTATGGAGACTCTGTTGCACAAGACAATATTTACTGTACATCTACTGAATTACTCCATCATTGTACGCATTTACAAAGTAATATTGACTGAATGTCTAGAAAGCCACAGAGAGTAGCAACAGTGGAAAGCACATTGAAAGTACAGTGGCAACCAATTTTTGGTAGTGTAATGTTATTTGCCATTCAAAACTTGTAGTTTAGCTTCTAATGTAGAAGAGTGATAAGGGAGAAAATGACCATCTTGGAGAATAAGCAGGGCATTTATCCCAATCTAAATCCATGCTGCAGTGGCCATGTTATATGAAGTATGCTATGGCTTGTCCGCAATAAAGATAACAAGAGCTTGCACAGGTTGAGATGTAAGATCAGCTCCCCATGAGTGGCATAGGAGATTGGGAAGATTGTAAGGAAGGAAAAAGGTTAGACAATCTGGTAGTCTCAAGCTAAGAACATTTGTTGAATCAAAGTTTCTCTTCTAGCTATAATTGACTAGATATGAAATGGAGTATGGCAAACCTTTGTCCATCGAGGATTTTTTTTACCAAAAAAGCAAGAATCCAATTCTCCAAAAAGGTTAATTCCATATCATTTGAAATTGTACAAAAATTGCACCACACTTGAGAAGAGTCATGGCAACACCAAAATAGGTGCATGGTTATTTCATCTACTGCATTACGTCTAGAACAAGTAAACTTCATATATAAAAGAAGAAAAACCATACTAAACTATACAAAATAACAATTATCATTCCCTTCTCCTCCACTCTGACCAATTTGCTTACTAGGTCTAGGAGATGGGTTAGTAGTTCCTCCTTGATAACATTGAAAAAAAAAAACACGATCTTTGGCAACTAGATCAACATTGAAGCACTGAGGGCTAAGGATGTACTCATCTCCAATCAGCCTTAGAATTTTTCTTGATTCATGGTTATTCCTTAATCATCAATTAAAACTCATAAACCCTAAATCCATCAAATTCCTAAATTAATTAAATCCAAATTTCTATTGGACACATTGTTTTTGCATTTTGCATATTTGACATGTCATTTTGTTAATTATTTGGCATGCAATCATATTCAAACAGAATATTCTACCATTTGAAAGAGAATTTTCACTGTTAGTGACATCAGTGGTTGTTTTGGTTCCTATTTAAATTTTTGGTTGCCAATTTGGCACTAAACTCTGACTCTGCTATTGAAATTGGTCACATAAAAAACTATAGTGGGCAATTCAGTCTATGTTTAAAATATTAGTAAGAAATTTGGTATTTTATTATAGAAGTACCCAAATATATTGTTGAAATAAAGCACATTGGATACATATTTTTGGAACCATGGACTCCTGACTGTTCTTCGCTCTTGCCATCTTCAAAAGACCAAAATGATTTCAAACGGAGAAAATTCTCCATACCTATAATCACCCTGTGATCAATCACAATACATTGCTAAAATTGGGTGGACACTGATAGGATTAGCCAAAAGGAGTTATAAACATGACTAAGACAATGTTGGACATACATGAGAACTAGCAAGCAGACGCAACTAATATATTAAAAATATAAAATTAGATATACCAAAAATAAAGAAAAGACTAATAAATAACCTAAGTCGCCCCACCACCCTTCTCCCTATCTCTAAAAAAGTCCCTTCAATCTTGCCTTAATTGGTTGGATTTGGCTGGTAACCTGCTTTGGCTATCCTTTCTAAATTTTTATGTCATTTTTTTAAATAATTGATTTTATTAGTGAAGCTTTCTTTTTGCTTTTATCATATCCAGTTTTCTTCTCTCCGATGGATGAGATGGTGGAGTTGCAGATTGAAGATGCGGTAGCCAAGAGTTCCACTTAATGGGGTGGCCAATTTGCTTTCTCATGGTGAAACGTAAGTTAGCTTTTGTTATTTCAAATATTATGCTAGGTTTGTGTCTCTTAATTAGTTTGTGTCATTTCTTCAAATAATCGATTTTATTAGTAAAGTTTTCTCTTTGCTTTTGTTATATCCAGTTTTCTTCTCTCTGATGAATGAGATGGTGGAGTTGCAAACTGAAGATGCTGTAGCTAAGAGTTCCCCTCAATGGGGTTGGCCAATTTGCTTTCTTATGGTGAAACAGAAGTTAGCTTTTATTAGTCCAAATATTATGCTAGGTTTATGTCCTTTAGTTTTGATGACTTTTTTCTGTCAGTTTATAGGTTCAAATACCGAGTATAATTGTATATTTTCTATAATTTTTTTGTATAATACGGTATCGCAGAGACATTATGAATGACATGAGTTGAGCCTATTATCTTTATAAAATTTAGTATTTGTATTTTATTAATAGATGCCGTATAACCTATAGTTAATATAAGAGAATGTTCATAAAAAGAAAAAAAAAAGATAAGAAATGAAGATATGATGGAGCGCAAAATAGCAAACTAGACCAATATAAATATCCGAACAAAAGGCCAAAAAGAAAAAGAACTTGAGACTGTTTAGATCGGTGCAGTAAAGTGTGACTAGGAAGAGGATCCCAAGATTGATTGATGTAGCCGCATTGTTTGGTATAAAATAATCGCATAAAGATGCTGAGAACTCATGCTCAAACCATAATAAATTAACATGCATCCAGGATATGATGTAAAGTTGGGTTTTAAAAATCAGCGTTTTATATAAACTAAGTAATTTGACAATAAGCACAACACATGGTCCCTACACCGTAATTTGATAGCTAACATTCACTTGACTTTCTAAAACCATTTCACCTATATTTTAAACGGTGTGAGATGTGCATTTCTATGAACGGGGAATCCCCCCCCCCCCCCCCCCTCTCTCTCTCTTCCTTTTTCCCCTTTTTTGCGGATGAGATTGGCTCTTTTTGGACGTCACTTCCCTTTCACAAGATGCACAGTTTTTTAGGACCTATTTCACTATTTATCCAGTTTCAGCTTTCTTTTAGTTAAAACGAGTTTTCAATCCCTCAATTTCTAATCATTTTCATTTTAGTCCCTGATTTCGATCTATGTGGTGTTTTGGTCCCCAAACTTAATAACTACTTAACTTGAACCTTTCTATTTACTCTTTTGGTCCCTAAACTTTTATTAGTTATTTTTTTATATATTACCTTCTAAAAAAACATTGAAAACTATGATAAATTTGTTTTTGAGTTAAACCATTTCTTTTTTTTAACCTTTAGTAAGTCAATTGTTAAAACATTAATATCTAAAGTTTTTCCTTTTCCTTTCTTCATACCCAAAACTTTTCAGCTAATTTTTTTTTTCTCTTTTTCTTTTCTTTTTACCTTTATTAAGTAGTGATTGAACCTTTAATTAGTTAACATAAATTAAACATAATATTGTGTTTTGGTCATATCTTTTCATTATTGATGATTGAGAATTTTAGAATGAGTTATTTACTTTAAAATTTTAATTGTTTAATAAAGTACTTTGGTCTATAATTGCTAAAATTGAAGATGGATTTTTCTAAATAATTTTTTTTATAAATATTAAAAATTGAAATTTGAGTTAATAGGAGATGAAAAATTTAGTAAATTATTTTTTAATGACAAAAAATATTCATCATTTCAAATCACATATAGTGTTATACGAGGTTTTGATGACCCGTACGTTGTTGCGAGGACTTAATTCGATAAATTTTGCAATAAAATAAAATTTTATTATAAGTAATTAAAAAAATTTCACCCATAAATTTACATTAATCAACTAAAAATCTGCTTTATTTTAATTTTGAGTTGATTTCTCTTTACATTATATTCTTATCATTAAAATTATTAGTTATGATCAAAACATAATATCGTGAAACAAAAAATTGTGTGTGCTTTGAATTTATATATATGTTCTTTGTTATTAAAAAATAATTTACTAAAATTTTTCATCTCCTATTAATTCAAACTCAAATTTTTAACATCAATAAAAAAATTATCTAGAAAAATTTACTTTAAATTTCAGCAATTATTGATAATTATTTCAGTAAACTATAAACCTTAAAGTAAATAATTGATGCAATAAAATTCAATTATCAATAATGAGAAAAATGACCAAAACTCAAAACTGTATTTAACTTATGTCATTTCAACGTCACTTCCCTTTCACAAGATGCTCAGTTTTTTTAGGGCCTATTTCACTATTTATCCAGTTCCAGTTTTTTTTAGTTAAAACTCGTTTTCAATCCCTCAATTTTTATTCCTTTTCATTTTAGTCCCTGATTTCGATCTATGTGGTGTTTTGGTCCCCAAACTTAATAACTACTTAGCTTGAACCTTTCTATTTACTCTTTTGGTCCCTAAACTTTTATTAGTTATTTTTATATATATTACCTTCTAAAACAAAACATTGAAAACTATGATATATTTGTTTTTGAGTTAAACCATTTCTTTTTTTTTTTTTAACCTTTATTAAGTCAATTGTTAAAACATTAATATCTAAAGTTTTTCCTTTTCCTTTCTTCATACCTAAACTTTTTGGCTAATTTTTTTTTCTCTTTTTCTTTTCTTTTTACCTTTATTAAGTAGTGATTGAACCTTTAATTAGTTAACATAAATTAAACATAATATTGTGTTTTGGTCATATCTTTTCATTATTGATGATTGAGATTTTTAGAATGAGTTATTTACTTTAAAAGTTCAATTGTTCAATAAAGTACTTTGGTCTATAATTGCTAAAATTGAAGATGGATTTTTATAAATAAATTTTTTATAAATATTAAAAATTGAAATTTGAGTTAATAGGAGATGAAAAAATTTAGTAAATTATTTTTTAATGAAAAAAATATTAATCATTTCAAAGCACATATAGTGTTATACGAGATTTTGATGACCTGTACATTGTTGCGGAGAGGTAATTCAATAAATTTTGCAATAAAATAAAATTTTATTATAAGTAATTAAAAAATTTTCACCCATAAATTTACATTAATCAACTAAAAATTTTCTTTATTTTAATTTTGAGTTGGGTTCTCTTTACATTATATTCTTATCATTAAAATTATTAGTTATGAGCAAAACATAATATCGTGAAACAAAAAATTGTGTGTGCTTTGAATTTATATATATTTTCTTTGTTATTAAAAAATAATTTACTAAAATTTTTCATCTCCTATTAATTCAAACTCAAATTTTTAACATCAATAAAAAAATTATCTAGAAAATTTTACTTTAAATTTTAGCAATTATTGAAAATTATTTTAGTAAACTATAAAACCTAAAGTAAATAATTGATGCAGCAAAATTCAATTATCAATAATGATAAAAATGACCAAAACTCAAAACTATATTTAACTTATGTCAATCAATTAATGGTTTCATTTCAGAAAAAAAGCAAATTATATATTTAACTTATGTCAATCAATTAATGGTTTCATTTCATAAAAAAAGCAAATTATAATGATTAAATTTTCATTTCCAAAAGCAATAATAAAGAAAGATCAGATGAAAAAAATAGTTAAAAAAATAATAAATAAAGATAATAAAAAAAATTGGACCAATATATAAATTGAAAAAAATTTATGTATTAAATGTTTAATAATTGATTTAATAAATTAAAAAATAATTTAACTAAAAAATAAACAAACTATGGTGACTAATGTTTTAGTTTAAAGATAGTACATAAGAAAACAAAAAAAAAAGTTTAGCAATCAAAAGAGCAAATAGAAGATCTAATTAAATAATTATAAAATTTAAAGACCAAAATGTAACACGGATGTAACTCAGGGCCTAAACTGGAAGGATTAGAAAATTAGGGACTGAAACTGTCTTTTTACCGAAATAAACGTGAAACAGAGTTAAAACCGCAAAAATTACAACATTGGCCCTCAAAAAGGTGTTTTGCATCCGAAAAGAGGATCAAACTATTAAAAGTGCAAATCGTATCCGAAAAATGGTATTTAAAAAAAAAGACAAAAGGAAAAAAAATTGTACTGTTCATCTACTGTAGATAAACAGTAAATCCATTCCTTCTTTAGAATATAGTATGAATTCATAGAGTTATGTTTCGATCATAATTAATTATTTTAAGGGTAAATTACAAAAACTCCTCTGTGATTTGAACAAATCTATAATTTGCCCCCTCTATTTTAAAAAACCTACACTTTACCCCTACATTATTTATAGTGTCCGATAACAACTTTTAAAACTATAAATTAAACTATATGATAACTATGTATAAATAATTTTAAGATTTTTTATATTTTTTTCATAGTTAACCGACTTTTAAAAAATACTAATATGCATTTACACGAAGGAAAATGTATTTACAGAAAGAAAAACTGATAATTTAAAGTATCTATTAACATAAAAAATATTGGAGAGACTGACATTATTAAAAGATGACTATCATATAGTTTAAATTACAATTTTAAAAGTTATTATCGGACAATATAAAAGAACCAAGGGGCAACTGTAGGTTTTGAAAAATAAATGGGATAAATTGTAGGTTATGTTAAACCTCAAGGGGCTAATTGTAACTTTCCCTTATTTTAATGATAAAAACATAACATAAACAGAACCCAACCCAAAATTAAAATGAAGCAAAATTTAATTGATTAACATAATATATGAATGAAAAATTTTAATTATTTATTATTGGCATTTGTTTTAATGTCAAAATTTACAGAAAAATAATACCCGCTATAAAGTGCAACTATAATTCCACTAAAATAGTAAATATCCAAAAGCAATAATTAAGTAAAACGGTACCGTTTTTAGACCAAATATGTTGTTCTTGTGATCAAGAAGCTCACTGTAGGTTTTTTTTACCTCTCTAACTGGCTACAGCAATACAGATAGAATGAACACTTACATTCAAGGGACAATAAGATTAATCGTAGAAAATAAAACACAAAAAGGAGTGCAAACCACCATGAGGGCTAGAGACAAAATCACAGCAGAATTCATCACCCTAGAAATCAAAGGGTCAACTTAAAAAAAAAAGTCATCAAAGCCATCGATGATTGATTGAAATCGTTCACCGGTTTGATGGTATACATGCCTTGATATCATCTTTCAAATCGTTCACCGGTTCAACGATTATGAAGCGAAGCAAAGCGCTACTAGAAATTAAGGGAATGGAAGCGGGTAGAGAGAAGAGATGATGATCGGCAGAGAAAATTACTTGAAACATACTTTGCAAAACTGAAAAGGAAATTAGTTCAAATAGTATTCCTTCTTCAAAAATACTCCTCACAAGCAACAATAGTCAAGATTATTAAATTATGATTTTGCACTTTATGACTTCTTTTTATGTGTTTGTGATAATTTAGGCTGAGAGTAGACTGCTAGCTAATTGAATATCATAACAATTTTCTTTCTTATATGATTTTTTTTTTATGTACCAAAGTGTCATACAAAAGTAACAAATATCTCTTTAATATATTGTTAGATGCTAAAGCGGAGGCCTCATATAAACAAATATTTTCTTGAATAATCATACGCAACATATATTATTGTCTTCATCAACAAGCAAACGACTTTTATTGATAAATGGATGTGTATTACACTACTTCGCCAACATAAATCTACTGATAATAATCTAAAAATTTGCAAGTAATGCAATAAAATACTATATCATTATGGAGGAATTAATTGGAACGTCCCAATACATTACACACACACACATTAATATATATATATATATATATATATTAATGTTCATCAGATGCACAGCTAGAGCCTTGATCGAGGGACCAGAGCTGGAGCATTATCTGGGTACGATGCAGGTGCAAGTGATGACATAAACTCCCTATCACCTTCCAATTTAGACATATCTTCCTCTTTCAAATTCACCCACGCTTCCATCCCCGTTCCATCTTTTGTGTCCAACAAAACCACCACGTTCTTATACGGAAGCCGGGCCGACCCCACCCAAATGGGCTTCCCCCACCCGAAATCTGCCTCGTATGTCGGAAACCGGCACCAGCTCGTAATGCCGAATATCGCTATCTCCTCCACCCCTTCTTCCACCGAACTCAATTCTCCATTCGATTCCTGGAGCTTCTTTATGTATTCGTCGTTGATTTCCTTTAATTCTCCTCCGATTCTGCTAGCTATTTTATGGTACGGTTGGTTCTTCTCTACGGTTTGCAGCGACAGCACCGCCCCGCTCGTGTTCCCGAACCGGAAATCTCTAATGGGCGGTGACAACCTCGGGGAGAAGTCCACCGCATGAAGCAGCGTGTACAGTCTTTTAGTCCCTTCGTTACCGGTTTCAGTTACTCGGACAAAGCGGCTCCAGAGAAACGACGATAGCGCCACCATGCGACTTGGCGGCGGCGAGGCGCTGTTCCTGTCGGTGCATTTGGCTCTGATGGCTTCCAGGGCAGCCTCATCGAAAACGAACCTCCGGATGACAACATTCTCGTTCTGGATCCCCGTCCTGGCGGCGTGATCAGGGAGGTCGGGTTTTGGTGGAAAAACAGAGGCCAGATTGAAACTCGGCAGACGAATTCTGGTCTCTCCGCGGGAAATGGCAGCCCAAGTGTTGATGAAGTTGAAGAAAAAGCTGCCGTCGCCGACCTTGTGGGACATGCCATAGAAGAGAGCCATGCAACCGCAGTGGAAGAAGGTGAGCTGCACCACGAACGGCAGCTCGTGGGCAGTGTCGAGCGGGAAGGGGAAGAAGCGGTTGTGGTCGTGCGGGTGAGGATTGCGGAGGAGATGAGAAATGTCGCAGTCGGCTTGTGCTTCGACAAAGAGCGCGCCTTGGTCGTTGCACTCGACATGGGAATAGTTCTTGATTCTTCCTGCTAAAGGGTAGAAAATGGCGAGCGCGCGGGACAGAGATTGTTTGATCCGTTTGGACGGGTCGGAGTTGGTGATCATGAGCGGATTGTTATTGTTGTCGTCGTAGGGGTAGAACATGATGAAGGGGACGAACATCGGCGGCTGTGTCTAGTCGAGAAAGGACAGTTTGTGATGGCGGAGGTGGTCGGGTGTTGGAGAGGACGGCTTGATAATTTCTTGTGAAGTCACTTTGATGTCGAACTTCTTCATCATTTTGTTCTTCGAATTCCGATCCTGCAGCAAAACTCTCGAATAAAACAAAGGAATTAGAGAAGATCGAGATGGAAGCAGACAGTGGCGAACCCAGGATTTTTGGTTCGGGGGGCCAAGCCCGGAGGAGAGTCGGCGGAGCCCGGAGGAGAGAGACGACGTCGCGGTTAGGTAAAGCTGTAAATTGAGACTAATTCACACTAATTCAAAGCTCAAGGATTAAATCGTACGAGTTGAAAACGTTTGAGGACTAATAGTGCATTTAGGCCAGGTTAGAATATCCCTTTAATGTAGAGGGAATAACTACTAACTGGGTCCCTACTTTCTTCAGAACCTACCTTATTGCCCCCCATCTTTATATTTTTCCACAATATTTGGGGGGTAAAATGCACACACAATCCTTAAAGTTTGACAAAATCATCAAATCACTACCCCATATTTACGTGTTTTCAAAATTCCCGGAGGGGCGACAGCTCCCCCCAGCATAACGTAGCTTCGCCCCTGGAAGCAGATAGCTACTTGTGTAAGTAAGGCAGAGGTGACTTGTGTTATTTGTATATATATATATATATATGTATATATGTATTAGTAGTAGAAAATATATACATGGCGATCGACGTCTGAGTCTAACCTTTATTAATGTGAATTGTGATGCATGAGGTCCAAAACAAACTGCTTATTACGGCTTCCGGGCGGATCACATTAATAAACCCTACGTTGCAGATAATTAAGTTTATTTTCTTAAAAGAAGAGGGGATCAACCCATGTGACCTTAATAGATTTTAATAATATCATCTGACCTAGCTAGATTTTAATATATAATAGCATGACTTCAACCACAAATTATCAGTTAATTTAAAGACCCCCTGAAAATTGTGGCCAAAGTGTGATCGATTAGTGTGCTAATACTTCCTATTCAATCTTCCAAATTAAACCAAAGGTACTAATGTTTTTTATAGACTTAAAGCTGTTTCTTCTAAAATTTTTTTTGCTTATGTGTGTTTATAATATATGAACAAATAATTTTCACATATAAATTAATTATATACTAAATTGCAATTTTCAAAGCAATTTTTAGCGAAAAGTTCACAGAAAAAATTTTACTCAAAGTCAAGCTTATCTGTCCAATAATGTAAGTTTTTGTGCCGACAGTTAGATATGAAAATTTTTCTTTTTTTCTTTTTTCAAATTTTCTTTCAAAAAGGTGAATACATAACTTTTTTAAGAATGTTTTGTTTTGGAACATCATCTAGAAGTAAGAATGTGGAAAACATGTTTTTTTTTTTAATTCAGAAAAACTTATATATGTTACATGTTATAAAATAGAAAAATTTATTGAATGTTTTCCATTTTAATATATGAGTTTTTCAAAGTTTAGAAAATATGATTTTACATATCCTTAAAACAAGTTATATACTCAAAAATTTTATCAAACAAGTTAATAAATCCCACGTTGCAGATAATTAAGTTTATTTTCTTAAAAGGAGAGGGGATAATCAACCCATGTGACCTAAATAGATTTTAATAATATCATTTGACCTAGCTAGATTTTAATATATAATAGCATGATTTCAACCACAAATTATCAATCTGAAAATCGTGGCCAAATTTTGATCGATTAGTGTGCAACTACTTCTTATTCAATCTTCCAAAACCAGAGGTACTAATGATTTTTATAGACTTAAAGCTGTTTCTTTTCAAAAAATTTTACTTGCGTGCGTTTATAATATATGAAAAAATAATTTTCACATGTATATTAATTATTTATTAAGTTGCAATTTTCAAAGCATTTTTTAGCGAAAAGTTCGCAGAAAAATTTTACTCAAATTCAAGCTTATCTGTCCAATAATGTAAGTTTTTGTGCCGACATCTAAGTGGGGGTTAGAAATGAAAATTGTTTTTTTTTTCAAATTTTATTTAAAAAAGTTTGAATACATAACTTGTTTTAAGAAATTTTTTTTTGGAACATTATCTAGGAGTAACAATGTGGAAAACATGTTTTTTTTTTTAGTTCAGAAAACCTTATATATGTTACATGTTATAAAATAGAAAACCTAGTTGGTTGTTTTCCATTTTAATATATGAGCTTTTCAAAGTTTAGAAAATAAGGTTTGACACATCTTTAAAACAAGCTATATACTCAAAAAAATTTATCAAATAAAATTTTTTCATAATTAAACATCACATACAGTGTTTTCTTGTTTTCTTTTCGACAATATATATCTTTTTTTTCAAAAAAAGTATATTATTTTTTTTTTTTAAAAAAAAACATGGTATTAGAATTATAGTACCTCAAACTTCTTAGCGTCCTCAACTATACCACGTACATAAGTGACCAAATTGTGCTTTTAACAAAATAGTCTTAATTTTCACGAATGTTCATAGAGACAGCTCAAACCCCATTTACCCCAGGCAATCACCTACAGTGGTCTAGTAGCCTAGTGCCGGATCGCATCCTATATAATCCTGCATTTTGATGCTAATAGTAAGGTGTTAAATATTATTACCACTACGTATACTGTATCCCAAATTTTTAATATATACCACATGGTATGTTGCTTCATATATCGTTACCATTTTTTTAAAAAAAATAAATGTTAGAATATTATTTTAAGATAACATAATTTGTTTAATAATTTATTTTTATACATTTTATATATATTCTAATTTTTTTTATCATAATTTGTCAAATATAAATAAAATATATTTGATAGAAGATATTCAGCTAAGGTAATATGCACCATAAATCCAATTGGAGGATATTGTTCAACACCACAGAGACTTTTAAGCTGTTACTATTCATTAAATTGTTATATTAATTAAGAAAAGTAACCAAAAAATAAAAGTAAATGTTTATTTTATAATATGTGTATTATTTATATGTTAATATTTTATATATTTATAACATTTTTATGTAAAATAAAAAAATAGCTGTGAAAAATAAAATACTGTGGTACATACCACGCGGTATTTGCGATATCTTGCGGTTTTTTGACAAAATTCATATAAAAAGCGAGCGGTATACGATATGCCGCACTGTAAAATGGTAAAACGCAAAAACATTTATACCGTGTACCACGTACCCACGGTAAACGGTATACCGCAGTATTTAACACTATGGCTAATAGTGGCCTCCTTGTTCAACGCAATCTCTATTTAAAATTTTCATCATTGGATGACGCTAATCTTCACCACTTTGAGCCTAACTTGTACTCAATGACTTCAATTAGATCAATTTAATTTTAGGTGAAAAAACAAATTTTAAGATCCCTATATTTTTGTAATGTAATTTGGTGTTAAAATGGAGGTATATTATTCCCTATTCTAGCCGCATAAAACTAACTCAGCAACTGTGAAAATCACCAGAGTTGCAGGGACTTGAACGTTTGTTACAAACAGTTTTAAAAAAGTTTAGTCCAATGTTCAATTTGGTTACTAAGATTCCGTAGGCACATAAGAAAGGATTTTGAGCATCTTTCCATTAGGAGTTTATTTTTGTTTGGGAGGTAGATGGACAAACACAGGAAAATTTAGATACCAACACTACAAGAATAAGGAATATTTGCTACGGAAATTTGCTACGGAAAAAAGCGTAGGAAAATAATTCGCAGGAAAACCGTCGGACAAAATATTCTCTCCGACGGTTTTCATTCAATAAATTTCTGACACAAAAAAGCGTAGGATAAATGTCAGAGAAAAATGGCGGGAATTAATGGCGCCAAGTTGTCCGACGGTTTTGAGGCGAAATAATGGGTAGGGACCACATATGTAGGAAAAGCGTCGGACACATTATCCGACGCTTTTCCTGCATTTTTATTTCCTACGTTTTTGAGACAAAATAATGTCCGACGGTTTTCCTGCATTTTTTTTCCTACGGTTTTGAGACAAAAAAAGAGTGGGTGTCTTAAAAATGTAGGAATTTTAATCCTGCAATTTTCCTACAGTTTCTTTTTCCTACATTTTTTTGACGTTAGTTACTACAACTTTCCTACATTATTCTTGCAGTTTAACTTTTCATATATACCTACGATATTGCTACAAATTTTGGCTATAAATACCTCCCCCCTTCTCTTCTCCAACTCGTCCCAGCAACAATTTCTACATCAAATTTCACTTCCGCTTCAACATCTTCTTCAGCTCAATAGAGGTATTTATAAGTAATTTATAGATTAGTAATTTATCTGTTAATTATTTATTTGTTATAAGATATGCTTATGTTGTTTTAGGTAGCTGACTTTAGAGGTTAGTGATTTAAATGGTAATTATTTATTTTTTATGAGATATACTTATGTTGTTTTAGGTAGCTGACTTATCACAGCATGTAGTTGCATAATATAAGTATTTATTTATTATACCTTAGATTCTCCATCCATGATTGTGTTGATGAAAAATATAATATTGGTCCGATTCAGATTGTTGGCAAACAAGATGTATTGGATTAAGTTATATTTGTAATTAACATAATCATGGATTGTCCAAGTTGGACAGTTGAAACTTGTATAAGCAGTATTTCAGTTAATGTGTTCTTGTCGTAGTAGCAATATGTGAAATTTGGTAGAGTATTTCCCAAATTGTTCCCGTCGTGTGTTTCTCAATAAGTTGATATTATTGAGAAACACTGTGAACGGGAACTGAAGGGAAATGCTGCCGAAATTTACATAAAATGCTACTAACATGGAACAGTTAAAATGGTTTACTGCTTATACAACTTTCAATGGAGTAGGGCCCTTACCTTAATGGAGTAGCTAGGTAGTTCAGTTATAGAAGGTATGAGGTGTATGCATGACATATATAAGTAATTCATTTACATTTTCATTATATTTATATTATATGAAATGTAATAAATATATTATGTATTTATGTTGAGGGTTTTTACTGTCTATTTTACAAGGGAAACAAAATGGCTGCTAATGGACGTGAGTGGATGTACCAGAGGATAGATACAGATGGATATATGAATTCTGCATTTATGGCTGGTGTTAATGAGTTTCTACAGTTTGCATTTAGTGGGAAGGAGTAAGAAATGATTAAATGCCCTTGTCGTAAATGTAATAACAGATTTTATCGAATAGAGCTGAAAGTGAGAGAGCATTTGTTTCGATATGGATTTACGCCAAACTATTACATATGGCACTGTCACAATGAACAATATGATAGCAATCTGCACAATTTCAATATGGCCCGTAGCTATTTTCCATCGCAGTTATATGGAGGGACAAGGGGAGAATCAAGTAGTGTAAATGCGTATGAACAGATGGTATGTGAATCAATGGGTCCGTTATCATTGAATTTAGGATCTGAAAATAGTGAAAGAATGTTGGTGGATGAAGAGTTTATCGATACTGATGTCGAAGAACCTAATAATGGCAGTGATAATAATGATAATGTGTTCGATGTGTCTAAAATGAGAGAGGGGTTACCTAATCTGACCGCACAACAATTTTATAATTTGTTGGATGATGCAAATGCACCATTGTGGGATGTGTGCACTAAACAAACACGATTGTTTGCAATGACCCAATTGTTAAGTTGCAAAAGTGAGTTTAATATGACAGATCGTTGTTTCGATAGAGTACTGGAGCTTATGAAATAAATGTTGCCTGAAAGTAATAGACTCCCATCCACCCTATATGATGCGAAACAACTCACAAAAGGACTTGGGTTGCCATATACAAAAATTCATGCATGTGAGAATAACTGTATGCTATTCTATCGGGAAGATGAAAAATTAACACATTGTCGTGAATGTGGAAGTAGTAGATATAAAGAAAGAGTAACCTCCGGAAGGAGGACGTTGATTCCGAAAAAATTGTTACGGTATCTACCAATAACAAGCAGGTTGAAGCGCTTGTACATGTCATCAAAAACAGCGACTCACATGACTTGGCATGCTTATAATAAATCATGCAATGATGGAAGTAATGCAGAAAGCCATGTTGGTTTGAAATTGTCACAGGGCATAATCACACATTCCGTTCGAATGTAACATCGTTCATCCCAGGGAAGAAGGTTATCGTTAGTCCATATAAGTCAGGTGAGAAATACATGCTATGGGTACATATGCTCTTCATATGATAAACACCGAGTTGCGGGGTTTGGAGAGTGGCAAATAGGAGTACCGTACTAGCATTTGCTAGTTACATAATTTGGACCATGCCGAGAATATTTTTAATACTGTTATGGATATACGTGGGAAAACAAAAGATAACTCCAATTCTCGCCTTTCGCTTTAGGAGTTAAAAAATATGCGGCGTGAACTACATTTACGAAATATTAGGGGGAAATGTGTAAAACCAAAAGCATCTTATACGTTGAGTCGGGAACATATAAGAGATGTTACTCTGTGGCTGAGAACGATAAAGATGCCTGATGGGTATGCCTCGAACTTGGACCGTACGATTAACTTGAGTGACGGTAGATTCTATAACTTCAAGAGTCACGATTATCATGTGTTAATGCAGAGGTTGCTTCCTATTGCATTACGTGGGTATATGCCAGGTCCTATATAGGAGACGATTTCTGAGTTTTGCTCATTGTTCAGAACCTTATGCACAAGTAGGATTCGATTTGATTTGACATACAACAGTTGGAGCGGAATATAGTGGTTACCAATGTAAGCTAGAAAAGATAGCTACCTTTTTTGATTCGATGGAACATCTTGTTATCCACCTCCCTCATGAGGCAAAGTTGTGTGGTCCAGTTCAATTTCGATGGATGTATCCATTTGAAAGGTAATTTTTTAATCTGCATTCATATTGCTGTCAATAATTTTCATATATTAGATGTCGATAATTTTTGCATATTACATACAATTAATTGTTATATTTTTTTAACTTCGCAGACTAATGCGGCCATTGAAGCGAAAGGCTAGAAATAAAGCTGCAATTGAAAGATCAATTGTGGAAGCGTACTTGGTCCAGGAAATGTCTACATTCTGTAGCCATTACTTTGAAGTAAATATTCCTACACGGTTAAACAGGGTCCCACGAAATGATGATATTGCTATTCCCGTGGCTGATGTCGATGGTCAGTTGTTATCTATCTTCAATACAAGATGTCGTAACATACCCAACTGCGGGCGACAACGCCTACTTGATCCCACTGAGAAACATCAAATGCATATCTACACTTTGCGCAACTGCAATGAGATTATACCGATTGTAAGGTAACATATATGTAAAGAACTGTGAGGGTTTTTATATCAACAAGATTGCTTTAATTCATTATTGACGTAATGGTAATTTCAGGCACTTTGACTCTTATATATCAACAAGATTTCCCCAATTAGGTGAAAGTGAATTACAAAGTTATCGAGATCAGCATTTGACTGAATGGTTCTCATCATACGTGAGTTTCATGGCGTGATAATTTTTATGTTCCTAATTGTGTTTAGTTTGAATATAATGTGCAATTATAAATTGTTATATTAACTTGATATTTTCAGGTTAACCGTTTCAAGGATAAATTAGATCCCCGTATTGTTCAATTAGCCCGTGGTCCTATTCGAGTTGCCGTTTCATACAATGGATGTATTGTGAATGGTTTTCGTTTCCACACGCAATCCTACGGCAAAGACAAAATGACACAGAATTATGGTGTTTGCGTGAAGGGTGAGACTTGGGGATCCAGTATCTATGATTTTTATGGCCTTATTGATGAGATTATACGTATTGAGTACCACGGGAGTGGGTATGAAGTCATGACGCTGTTCAAATGTACTTGGTTTGATCCGACACGTGGTGTTCGAACTTGCGAACGTACTGGTGTTGTTGACGTTAAATGGAAGTCAAGATTATCACCACCTAAGCCATTTATCTTTACGACCCAGGCTCAGCAAGTTTACTACTGTGAGTACCCTAACAAGACTCTTCATCAGTGGTGGCCGGTGGTTAAGACGAAGCCACGAGCTTTCATCGATTAGTCATCGAATAATTTTAGTATTCAATCTGACGAGAATGAGGAAATGTCTGATGAGCAAACATGTCGGTTATAAACCACAAATGAGCCGTTCCAAGAAGTGATTTCAAGTGAAGTACTAATGGTAACAACTGATGGCATTGCCCTTGATGAGATTAACATACTTGTCGATTTAACGTGTGTTCCTGAAATCGTGCAACAACATGGATGAGAACATCGAGGTCACATAAGTTGATGGGGATACATCAGATGATGAAGCATCGCTCGATAGTTTAGAGTCGGATGAAGGCGATGATGTTTGATTAAGTGTAATTGTTTAAAATATTTGCATGTTTTATTTGAAATCGTAAGGTATCTTTGAATGCATTTATGTTTTGGATTTTCGGACAAAAAGTTTATGAAATGTAATCATCAAATTTCTACTTTCCGATAATTTCATCAAATTGTATTAGTAAGGTACATTACCTCTTATCACGTATCCTGTTTAACTACTTTCCGTTAATTTCAGAGTTATATCTACTAGAAATTGCGTACGTCGCATAGAAAATGAGGTGCATGGTTGATTTTATATTTTGGTCATTTTTTCATTATTAATGATTAAATTTTTTAATTGCTTATAATGAAAATTTATTTTATTAAAAAATATCTTCTAAATAAAAAATAGGGTAAATTACAAAAGCCGCATTGTGGTTTGATCTAACCTATACACTTTGCCCATCTATTTTGAAAAATTTACATTTTATCCCAACTTCTTTTAAAGTGTCCGACAATAACCTTTGAAATCATAAATTAAACTGTCTAATAATCATGTTCTAGTAATTTTAAGATTTTTGATTTTTGTTCATAGCTAGGTTACCCCCGGTGGATTTTACCCGGAAATAAATTTGGGAGATTTAATCTGACCTTACACATTAAATTTATATATTTAATTTCTAAAATATAAATATTTTCATTTATTCATCAACTAAAAAAAGTGTAATAATTAACTCCTCCAACCACATAATTAGTTCATATATAATTAAACACATTATAAATTAGATATATATATATATATATATATATATCAAATGGGTAAAATATTTGATATTTATCTGTCCGACGGTTTTAAGTCAACTGTATAAAATCGTAGGAAATATGTAGGACATAATCACCTAGGATAGTGTGTTGTCCGACGGTTTTGAGTCAACATTTAAAAAATCGTAGGAAATATGTAGGAGCATAAGCACCTAGGGTATAGTGTTATCCGACGGTTTTGAGTCAATTTTAAAAAATCGTAGGAAATATGTAGGAGTAAATGCGACGGTTTTGAGTCAATTTTAAAAAATCGTAGGAAATATGTAGGACCCTAATCACCTAGGAGAGCGCGTTGACCGACGGTTTTGAGTCCATTTTTCATTTAAGTAGTAAAAATGTAGGAAATATATAAAAGCGTAGGAGTAAAGTAGCAAAAAAGTAGGAAATTCGTTGGAAATTCCAATTACTGGCGGGAAATTCCAATTTTTTGTGTCCTACGGTTTTCATGCATTTTGTATTTTTCGTAGGAAAAGAGTAGGAAATGTTGCTACGGTTTTCCTACAATTTTAAAAAATGCAGGAAAAGCGTAGGTCTAATTGGTAGCTAAATCGACAGACTTCCCCTTTAAATTCGTGGGAGTTCTTTAGTTTTCACAACTCCAACCCTTCGTTTCTGCGACAAACTCTTCCAAACCCTCTCCCCCAAATCTCCCCCAGAGCTATTTTAAACTAGGTAATTTTTATTTTTAAGTACTTTTTCATATATAATTAACTGTTTGTTATAACATATATATAGTTGTTGTTTACATATATATATAATGCATGTATTGAAGGTTAAATTTTAAGAAGTAGTTTTTATATTATATGTTTTATAGGTAATGTTATATATGGTGGTTAGTAATGAATATGTATGTGGTTAGTTATATGGTATTAGTAATTAATATGTATGTGGTTAGGTACAGGAATAGTTTTTTATGTAATAATGGTTACTTCTATTTGTACAACATCATATTACTATATATGTGGTTAACGTAAAAAACTGTTAGTTCAATAATGTTACAGTAATATTGTTATCACTTTAATAATGTTAGTGTAAGAAGCGCAAGTTACAACAATAATGTTACTTCAATAATGTAAGTATAATCAGATAATGCTAGTTTAATAATTTAATTTTATAAATAAGTATATATCGAATAATTGGCAATTTTAAAAAGTGTTACTGCACAAATGGTATTCAAATGATTGCAATTTCAAAATTAATGAGTTTACTAAAATAATGAAATTTAATATGTAAATGTTAGTGACGTAATGGTAATTTAGTATTACATATATATGTAATAAACATGTTAAACTTTAATTTTAGGATGGTTCCCCCCAGACATTCTGGCTCGGGCAAAGCCCCGGCCAAGGACATACATGATCCCCGACGTAGTCGGGGTCGACGACAGCCTGCTGTGACACCTACACAGGTGTCACAGACTGAGACTCAGACCCAGGTCCCAGATACCCAGGCGCAGACATCGGTGCCACAGACCCAGCTGCCATATACTCCGGTGCCACGACCTCATGTGCCGCAGACGTTTGGCGCATCGAGCTCATCATTTCAGCAGTTTCGAGACATGCAGACTGATGTGTATTACCCAGATATGAGCGGAATATCCGGGTCATTTCAGTTCCAGCAGACAGGGATCGGGACAGCCCACATGGGACGTCGATCCTAACACATTCCTTGATCCAAAGGAGCTGGGTATATCCACTTCTCATCTACCCGGCGGACACCCGAGTTAGCAGCAGCAGCAGCAGACGCCTCAGCAGCAGCCACGTCAGCAGGGTCAGGCCACTGGCGGCCTAGCGGTCGCACCTGACGTACATCCAGCTGCTACGGGGCCCCTATTACCTAGAGGGCGAGGCCCACGGGTAGTTGACTTACCACCACCTCCACCTCCGCAGGACCGTCCGCTCATCGTCCCTCGAGAGTAAGTATTACTGACTCTTAAGTCATTAATTGTGATATAATTATACGTTGTTCTTAGTTACATCAGTTTATATATATATCTTACTATAATCATTATTTGTTAACAGCTTACTCACTGATGACTCCGTTCGTTCCACCATATCCTTCTATTCATGTGAGGTTGTGGGACGAAAGGTTCTATAGCTTGGTCACATGCATCTCGAGCTGCACGAGAGGAGCACGTGACCACGTTAGAGGTAATTGGTTGTTATAAATTTTTAAATAATACTTTGTATATGGAAAAATTAATAATTTTTTTTCTTCTTTGTGAAATTGCAGAACTACTATAGATGGGACCCTAGAGACTTCGGCGCCATCCGCCGAATTGTGTTTCGACTACTGTTCGCGGTCCGTGCGGAACCGCGTCTATCATTGGAAGTCCTGTAGCGATTCAGAAGATCCCCGCCTTCTTCGACAACCCTGACTACAATTTGCTGCGGCCACATGTTCCACCCTGCTACAGTCAGCAGGTGTGGAATCAGTTGTGTGACCAGTGGGAGCAGGAGCGATGGAAGAAGCTATCGGAGGTTGGCTCCCATGCCAAGCACATAGCGGATAGCTCAGGCCTTGTTCCGAAGCACACGATGGGCTCAATCCCAGGCGAGATGCACTGGGATCGTATGGTACCAACTTGGACCTTTCCATACATTATAAATTTTGTATGATTTATTAATTACATAAATTTTTAATGATATCTAAAATTGTGCAGACAAAAGCAAATGATGGAGTTGAGCCATCATTTGATGAGTGGTGGTCTCATACTCATAGACGGAAGAAGACCGGTCAGCCCATCGATCTGATTTCACAGCAGCTGCAGGTAATAAATGTTCATTTACCACTACAAACATTGATTTAAAAATATAATATTTGTCTTACTAACTCTAATTTCTTTTTCTTGTAGGATGGATATGTCCAGCGGATTCAACAAAAATACCAGAATCCGGATGACCGCCCGCAGTTCGATGCAGAGGTCTGGAGCGAGGTACGAGGCCCACCAAAAAAGGGCCGACTACCGGGTGTTCCGCGCCGACTCTCTGATCCCCAGACATTTGGACCAAATCGGGTATTTTTCATTCGTATTTAACTTTATTAATTATTTTTATCACTTTTACGTTGCTAATTGCTACTTACAAAATTTTTTAGGCTCCACGTGCTGATTCGGAGGAGATTGCTCAGCTGAGGGCTGAGAACACCCAGCTACGGAGTGATTTTACGCGGTTACAGGCAGACGTTCGCACTCAGGTTCAGCGAGAGACCGAGGCTGCAATGAGCGCCATGCTTAACAGGTTGATCCAGCAGGGGATTATACCTGCATCGGCGCTCTCAGACGACCTACGGACCGGATCCTCCACTCAGCCTCCTGCCGACGATCGTAGCCAGCGAGATGACGATGATCAGCCCGGCACTGCATCTCATTGATTTTATATTAGATCTCCTTCAGTTCTTT
>SMDT01001529.1:0-85201 GCA_005392925.1 Aquilaria sinensis | reverse complement strand
CTCCTGCCGTACCCCCGAGGCCCTTTGGTTGTGGTCTTCCTTCGGAGTGAGGGGCCTTCTCCCAGAGTCACACTGGTAGTTTGGGGAATTCCATAGCTCTGAAGTTACTTCTTTGGGGGAGTTTTCTCCTGTAGAAGGTGGCAGGTCCTTCTCCCCTAAAGCTGGTTCGGTCGCCTTCCCGAGGGAGGCAATACGCTAGTTTCCCGAGGTTGGTACTGGCGAGCTACCGAGATCGTGTTCCTTAGGTGTCCGACTCCCTCTTTTCCGAGGTCTTCAAGTGACCAGGGCGATAGCACTTCGGCCATCACATGCCCCCCTCGGAAAGCCGGAGTGGAGGCTTCGGGTAGTGGTCCTTTTGGGGGCGCTTTTCAGGACTCGGAGTGTGATGTTCGCACAGGAGGCACTCGCCACTTAGGGGATAAGCCTTGTTCGGACAGGTGTCACCTGTCTGCCCTTTGGTGTTCTTGAGATACCCAATTTATTTACTTTTCTTGCCGTAGGCTAGTGGACCGTCGCATCCTGAAACTAGGCGTGTTAGTTTGGGACGGCGTGCCTGGGTTTTCGGGATGCCAGAAAACGCGTCCTAGTTTCTCGTGATAGGTGACACGTGGCAAGTGTTGGTTGGGATCAGTCACGCCGGTTATGGTGGGCACACCTTTTCGCGTGTGAGGGGCAATTATGGCGACATTTCGCCTTCGCAAAGCAATTATGACGCTACCCCGGCTACCCTTCCTCGATCTATATAAGCCTCCTTTCGTCATACTCTTCATTTTTTTTTCTTTGCCCTCGCTTTGCTCTCGTCTGCTTTCGTTCCTTTTCTTCCTTCTTTGCGGCCGTGTTAATGGCGTCGGCACTTCCAGCCACCTTTCACGACGGTGTCCACAAACCCTGATTTCGGCAAGACTTTTGGTTGGTTCTAACTTTAGAGGTCCTTCGGTTTCTTTGTTTTCTGCTTTTGTTCTAGCTTCCCGAAGTCCCTTAGTTCTTTTTACCTGAAGTCACTTTTTGCTGATCATGTCTTCACCTGTCCCCGAGAGTTGGCAACCTCTCATGTCTCACCCCCGTTGCTCCACATCGGAGAAATTAGAGAGGTGGACAACCAAATTTTTTCTTCCCTCCTATGCCGTTATGAGGTTACCTTGTCTTGGTCATTTCAATTTTATGAACCGAGACAATGAGGTTATCATTTTTTGAGCCCAACTGAAGGCCGGACTTCGGTTTCCTTCCCCGAGGATGATTTGTGACTTTTTCCAATTTCATGGCATAGCCGTGAATCAGCTGCCTTCGAACTCATACTGTTATTTTAACGCCTTCCTCTACATGTGTGGGGTCTTCGGAATAGAGCCTCACTTCATTCTGTTCATGCAGTATTATAAGCTCTATCCGGTCCCGAAGGGTGGCTTTTATTTCATGCTACCTCGGGGATCTGGGAGCAAGAAATTTATGTTCAACTTTGCTACTAAAGATAGTTGGCGAGGGTGGCAAAGGAAGTTCTTCTTCCTAAAGGTGGCGGAGGCTTGGTCGTACGTCCCGACCAAGTGGGCTCAGGGAAAGCTGGAGATGGATGTTGTGGACCCCAAGAAGCTGCTGACTCCTGAGTTAGCGACGAGGTTTGTGGACTTCGACAGACGCATCCGTGCTGTCGCCGGCTGGGATGCCGAGGTCCATTCACGCTCCCTTTACCCATTCCCCATTAACTGGAGGCTTATGACCGAGGAGGTCTTTCGGGAGTTGGGGGTAGTTAAGGAACATAAGATGGACCTCGCCATGGTAGCTCCTGCTATCGACGGGAAGGAGTCCTGGCTAGTGGTGCTTCTTCGGAGGGAGCTCACTTATGAAGCCTTTCTTGAAAGTAAGTTTCCTTCCAAAAATTTTAGTATAAGTATTCATCTGGACTTACATTGATGTTTTCCTTATTTTTCAGAGATGGGCGACGAGTCTGCCGCCTACTACAAGTCTTTCTTCCTTGGTCAGGCTGAAAAGGGGGAACAAACGAAGAAAGGCATCTCCAAGAGGTGCAAAAATACTGGGAGTGGGCCATCTTTGGCCAAGAAGGCGAAGAAGGGCATCTTTCTTCCACCCCCGGAAGATGTGGTGGAGGTTGTCGGTAAGCCTGAAACTTTTGTCGAGCTTGAAACTCCCGCCGAGCTTCTTGCCAGGGCGGTCATCAATGCTGCTTCTCGGAGTCCCGCCTCGTCGGCGGACCATTTGGCCTCTCTGGCAGAGAGTCCCTCTGCTGAGGAGTTAGAAAAATGCCGAAAGGATAAAGGCAAACATATCCCTGCCGACATGGGGGAGGTCCGAGATTCTGACAATGACGTTGCTGAGGTTGCGCCAGGTTTGTCTCTTATCCCTGTTTTGGAACTCACCATTTCATAGCCAGGGAGTTTTGTTTGACAGAACTTACACTTCTAAATTTGTAGAGGAACTGGTGCCCTCGGCTTGGGTGGTCGACCATGCCCGAAGGCGGGCTCTTCGGGATTCTCACATCCTGAAGGACAAAGTTCCTAGGGAGCCGTTCTGGTCTTTCACGGAGGACATGAATTTGTTCTCCAAAGACTGCCGGGAAATGGCTACCTAGATGGTGAGGGGCGTGCTTACCTAGGCTTCCTTCAATGCGGGTGCCGAGGAGTGTGCTAACGAGGATACCCTCGCCGCTAAGGTTTCCGAGCACGCTGCTCAGGTAGTTCTTCGGGCCTTTTCATTTTTCTCCCTTTTTTCTAAATGCTTGGCTTTCCTTATGCAAATTTCACTAAGTACTTTCTTCTTTCTTGTAGCTCCTGGGGTATAGTGGGTACCTTCGAGCTTGGGTAGCAAAGCAGTCTTCGGTCCGAGCTTAGGCCAAAGATAAATTAGCGAAGGCCAAGGTCTTCTGCGCTAACTCAGTTATGATGAACACCGAGTTGAGCCGACTAGCCAAGGAGAAGGTTGCCAATCCTCGGGAGGAATTCTTGAAGGGCCAGGAAGAGCTTCTGAAGGATTTCTCCTAGAAGATGTCCGACCTTGGCGCGAAGGTGGTGAGCCTGACTTCGGCCAACAAGGCCTATCAAAAGGGGAAAGAGGAAGACTCTGCTCTCCTAGCGAAGGTGCTTGCTGACAACGCCAAGCTTCAAGCCCAGGTCACGGCTTTGGAGAAGGAACTGAAGAAGAAGAAAGTGAAGGCGCTGAAGAAGGAGGTTGCTGACCTTCATGACGAGGTGGACGCGCTGTCCCCTGAAAAAGATAAGGCCGTCCAGGAGACCAACGTTGCCTTCCAGGACGGTTTCTGTTTGGCCTGCTACCAAGTTTTGAAGAAGTACCCAAACCTCGACGTCTCCTTCTTAGTAGGCCTAGACATTCCCAGGAGCCTTGGTGGACTTGGTCGAAGATCGAGCACCTCAACCTGCCGCTTGCCCCCCTCCTCCGGCACCGAAGGCGGCGGCTAGGGACATGGGCGCGGGAACTTCTCAGGACCCCGGGGTTTCTTAGATGTTTTAGGGCCTTTGCCTTCTTTTTCTTTGTAACTTTTCTCCTTGTAACCTTCTCCTTGTAATAAGGCCGTCTTTAATGGAATTTTTCCCCTTTTCCATAATTTGGCCAAGTCATTGAGTAATGTCCTTTATTTCCCAATTATCCCGACCATTTTCAGTCAAGGGACTTTGGAAAATACTTTTTTCCTTGCTCTACTAGCCGTCTTTGGAATTCCCTCAAGCAAGGTTTTGGCCTATTCGTTATGGACTTACTTTTTGGGAGGATGACTCAACCATTTCTGAAAGGAATAAATTTCACAAGCTTCTACACCTTGTTCGGTGAAAATTCTCTGGTGGAAGAAAAAGGTTTTGTAGCTTACAAACTTTTTTCTAATTCGTATAATCTCTTATCAAGATTCTAAGTGTAGAATTTCTTCAAGGCGTCCGAATGCCATGTATTTTTCAATTCTCCACCTTCGGAGTCGCCAAGCTTGTAAACTCCATTCCGGGCTTCGTCAAGGACTAAGTAAGGCCCTTCCTAGTTCGCCCAAAGTACCCATTGGGACGGCTTTCGGGGTTCGAATTTGGCCTTTCGGAGAACGAGGTCTCCTTTCCTTATTCCTTTTGGCCTAACACGTAGGCTTGCGACTGTGGCCACTCTTTGCTGAAAGCCTTTCCTTCTGAGTTCGGCCGTCTCTTTATGCTCGTCAACCAGATCGAGCTTAGTTCTCAATCCGAGGTCATTTCCTCCTTCATTGAGCACTTGTATTCTGACTGATGGCTGTACTATTTCAATAGGGATAATGGCCTCTGTGCTGAAGATAAGTGAGAAAGGTGTTTCCCCGTGGCCCATCGGGGTGTTGTCTGATAACTCCACAGTACACTAGGAAGTTCTCCTGGCCACTTCCCGTTTGCTTTCCCCAACATCTTTTCCAGTCCCTCTTTTATACTTTTGTTGGATACCTCTACTTGTCCGTTGCTCTGGGGATGAGTTACCGGGGCGAAGTGCGTTTTTATTCCGAAGTTGGTCATGAATTCTTAGGATGCCTTGTCCATAAACTGGGAACCATCATCGGCCATTATCACCGTCGGTATGCCAAATCTGCATATCATGTTCTTCCGGATGAACTTTTGTATATCTTTTGCCAAAATGGTCACTAGGGGTCCTGCCTCATCCCACTTAGTGAAGTAGTCCACTGCTATTACGCAGAACTTCACTCCTGCGGGTATTGTCGGGAGTGGCCCGGTAAGATCTATGCCCAATACTGCAAAGGGGCAAGGGTAATCTACCGGGGTTATCCACTCCAAAGGCAGCCTTTGGATGCTGGCGTGTCTTTGGCACTTTTCACACTTCCTGGACGAACTGTCTTGCACCCTTTTTACCGATACATCTCTGTAATGGACTTGCGTACCCTTGCCGGTATAATTCCTCCTCAATTAGGAAATATCGTTCGAAACATCTTCGCACTTTTTGCCACTTCATGAGGATTTTCACAAAGCTCTTCGGTTGCGAGATACCTCTTTGTAGGATCTTTCCACCTTTTTTCCGAGGTTGCTATATTTAGCGTTGCTATGCTCGGATGGCTAACATTTTGGTGGACCTTTTTGATTTGGCTAGGCTGTCTGCTTCTTCGGCATTGTCTCGGGGAGGAATATTTTCAACACGCACTGCATCAAACTCTTGGATGAGCTTTGACACGTATTCATGATATTTTGCCAAAGTTGGATTCTTTGCGCTATAGTCCCCTGCCATCTGCCGCACCACTAGCTGGGAGTCACTGTGGGCTTTTAGATTTCTCACGCCAATCTTTCTAGCTAGGCGTAACCCTGCTATGAGAGCTTCGTATTGTTGGTGGCGTTAAACCCAAATTTAATGGATTTCATAACTTTCAGGCCTTCACGAATGGCTACCTAGCTCCCTGATGGTCAGAGCCAGAGGCCCTATCTACAAATAGAGTCCATCCTGGTTCACTTGTGTCGAGGTCCAATTGTTCTCCTTCGGCCACTGGTATTTTAGCAATAAAGTCTGCTAGGGCTTGGGCTTTTATTGCTTTCCTTGGCTCATAAGTAATACCACACTCGCCGAGCTCTCTGCACCACTTAGAAAGCCTTCCTGAATGATCTATTCTCTTCATGACATCTCAAAGAGATAGGTTACTTTGGATAACAATGGGGTGGGCTTGAAAGCACGGACGTAGTCTCCTGCTTGCTAGCACCAGGGCATAGATAGCTTTTTGTAGCAGGAGGTACCCGACTTCGTTGCCGAGGAGATGGCAACTTTTGTTTAGGTGAAGAACTCCTTCGACGGGGAGCTCTGGGTCATTTTGACCCTGTTTCTCCCACAGGTTGCGTTCCAAGGTGTATGTTTCCCATCGAGGACTCATTTCGTTAATTTCCACTTCCCAAACTCCTGTGAATTGACGGGGGACTTTTTTCCCGATGAGGTACTAGTGAGGAGCGCCTTCTGCCCAGATTTGACTATGGCCATCTTCGGTCTAACTGCTACATCATTTCGGCCATGACAGAGCATGGGAACTCGCACAAGAAGCCCATGGTAATAGTCAGAGGATGTTCGTCCTTGAGCAGGGAAGTCCCTACTGCAGTTTGTTCAGTTGCTGGTTGAACATCTAGCGCGGACGGGGACCTCAGAAGTCCCTTGTCCTTAGAACGCCGAGTTTCAACAACGGCGACCTGGGAGTGATTTCCCACAGACGGTGCCAAATGATGGTCGGCAGCATCTTCGTCACGTAGTATGGTGAGACCGAGAAGGAATTCCGGTATGTGAGAGCGCCCGAGATGGAGATTCCTCAGGAGGACCTACCTGAAACACTCAGAAAACAGGGGTTAGGAGGTCCCTAGAGTCTTTTTCCTAGGAGGAGCCTCCGATGCCCAAGTCAATGCTTTGGGAGGTGGAGAGGGAGTAGCAAGGACCAAAGACTCTTGCCTGTTGTGTTTTCTTGAGGGCGGAAAGAAGAGGATCCCTTCCTGAGGCCATTCCCTTGGTATATATAAGAGAGGGTGAGCCCTTCAGATTGTAACACGTGTTTGGACGGATACCATCTGTACTTCTGGGTGTGGAGGCCCCTAGCCGCCTGCAGTGTCTTCGGGCCACGAGCTAAGGCAAGCATAGCCCTACATGACAAGACGTAGGTAGTGGCGGCGTGTCAGAGTGGATATGAGGGTGGTGTGCAGGGTGTGCGGGCGGTATGTCAGAGACTCCTTAATAGCTCTTGCCATACCACTGAGGTCCCTTTGGTTGTGGTCTTCCTTCGGAGTGAGGGGCCTTTTCCCGGAGTCACACTGGTAGTTCGGGGAATTCCCTAGCTCCAAAGTTACTTCTTCAGGGGGGTTTTCTCCTGCAGAAGGTGGCCGGTCCTTCTCCCCCAAAGCTAGTTCGGTGGCCTTCCCGAGGGAGGCAATCGCTAGTTTCCTGAGGTTGGTACTGGCTGGGCACCGAGATCGTGTTCCTTAGTTGTCCGACTCCCTCTTTTCCGAGGTCCTCAGGTGACCGGGGCGATAGTAGTTCGGCTATCAGAAGAGATACAAGCTTTTACTTATTACCTTCGGCAAGTTTTTTCTCCGCACGGGTACTTCAGCCCGAGACAAGTTCTACTTCCTCTATTTCTATCTTTTCATGATTATTCTCTTTTCTTTATATCACCCTATCATAAAATCATGCCCATTTTTTTAAGCCTGTATGTGAACCTTCACTGGAGTTTGTCTTGCTCGGATGAACACCTTCCTTACCTCAGCTTGATGAATTAGAATTTTTGCATCACCTTCCTTTGCTTTGAATGTGACTATTACGTATTTCACATCTTGTCAAATGTGAAGATTCCTCTAGGTCTATCTTCTGACGATGGCATTATACAAAGATGGGACATTTGGGGCAAAGAGTTCTCCCTTGGTCTGGACCGAGGTACCATTTAACATAAGGGGTAGATCAATCCACCCAAGCACCGGGAGTTCCAAAGGACCTATGCCAAAGGTAGGCGAGGTAACGGGTTTAAGATAACCCTTCGAGATGCCCAAGTTTGGCAATAAATGGGAGAACAAAATGTCGATGTTCAACCCATCATCAATGAGCACCCTCTTAACATCCCATCTTCCTATCCTTGCTAGGATCAAGAGAGGTTCATCATGCAAAAATTTCACTGTTGGCCCGTCTCTCTGAACGAGTTTGTTCACTGGGTTTTTGAATTCTATCAATGAGATTTCCCAAGCTTTCCTCTTCCTCTCAGCCGAGGGTATTCCAATTGTTATTGTCTAGATTATTCCTGTCAGAGGTGGTGGGTGCTTTCATGGACTTCAGTTTTGACATCAATCAGAATCATAGCCCTCATCTTCTCTTTTCCTCTATTCTTTTTTTCTTTCTTGGGCCTTGGCTGATGGCATCCACAAGTAGCATCGAAGTTGCCCTTGCTTGATCAAAGATTCAATATACTTATTCAACTGGAAGCAATCGTCGGTATTGTGCCTATGGTCCTGATGAAATTGACAAAATTTCTTCATGTTCTTCTTGTTGTATTAGGTCATGGCCTTCGGACATTGGATTGTGGCTCCTTCCCTTTCCATGGCCACCAGAATGTTTATTCTTCTAGTGTTTAAAAGGGTGAATGATATTGGCCTTTTCCCCCTTACTTTCTGAGGTCTACCTTCTCCCTCGGTTGAATACCGAGGTTGGTGACTCTATCCCTCAGAAAGATTGTGATCAAACTTTGGGCTACCCATCCATAACTCCTTAGCTATCATGTGTTGCTCTGCCTTTCGGTAAAATTCTCCAAGAGTAGGTGGGTCTTTGGAGAACTCATAGAAGAGTTGTGAGTCCCTCTTAAGTCCCCTGTTCATGGCAAGGATGTGGATTTGTGGGCGAAAGTCGGGCACACTGACAGCTTGTCGGTTGAACCTCTCGACATAGTCCCAAATGGTATCCCTATTCTTTTGGGCTGTGATGAACATTTGGATGGGCATCTTCATCGTCAGCCTGATTTCAATGAACTGCTAGGTGAAGGTGATGGACAACTCTTCGAAACCCATTATGCTTCTGGGTGCTAGGGAGTTATTCCACGCAGTTGTTGGCACTGACATGGCGACTTCAAAACATTTGCAGAGGGTGGCATCATAAGCACCATGAAATGCCATGCTACGCCTATATTTCTTTAAGTGGCCTTGGTGGTTGCTACACCCATCATATGTCTCTAGGTGTGGTTCTCAGAAATTGCTGGGCATTGGTGCCTCTACTATCATATGGATGAAGGGTGACTATTCTCTGGTGAAGGTCTCTGACAACCTTGACCAGACAAGCTTTTGAGAAACCTATTTTACCACGTTCTCCAACATCTCTAGGATTCTCTCCATGAGGATGGTAGCACCATCCTCCCATCGTTGCTTGGTGGTCACCAGCAGTGGAGAACGATGTCTTCTTTTTTGCAAGTATCTTTGTTAGAGGCGGGACTGGGACTTTCAACCTGGGCACAGACTTCATTGGTGGGAAGTTTTGGGCCCTTTCTACATCGTTCTTCCAGTACGACGTCCCTTGGATGGCATGTTCTCCATTAAGGACTCATCATGAGAACCCCTACTTCTAGAGCTCTGATGAGGTGACTTAGGGCTGCTCTCCTAATAGGTACATGGAGAAGATGCCCTTCCTCTTGGAGGTGGTTGTGACCACATTTGGTCGAGCTATTGCATCATTTTAGCCATGATCGAGCACTGAAAATCACATAGAAAGCCCATCATGACCATGAGAGGACGTTTATCCTTAGGTAAGGAGGTCTCCACTGCAGGCTGTTCAGTCGTTGCTTGAGTTTCTAACACAGACTGGGACATCAGGAGTCATTTGTCCTTTGAATGTAGGGTCTAAAAAATAGTGACTTGAGAATGGGTTCCCACAGACGGTGCCACATAATGCCTAGCAGCATCTTTGTTGTATGACATGTTGGCTTGAAGGAGAGACTTCTAATGAGAGGATATCTACAAGACTTTGTAGAATGTGAGTTAGGAGCTCCCCGGAGTGTGTTTTTGGGGGAGGAGCCTCCAACGCCCAAGTCAGTATATGGGAGAGAAGTTGGTAAGAGCAGAGAGTATAAAGGAAAGAGTTCTGTCCTACTTACCAAGGAGCCTCCTAAGTATTTATAGGAGGGTTCAGGGAGGAGGCCAATTTACACAACCTATGTAGATCATGACATATGTTTGGCTAGATCTAGTCATACCTTTGGAGGCAGGTATCTCCAGCTAGCCGTACACAATTCTGGCCAAAGGTAGGGGCATCTAGGAGGCTTTTTTGTTAGAGGTTCCTCAATCATATTTGTCGTTTTTTGAACAAGACCCCTTCGGGGGTGTGATACCCCTTCAGGCATGGATTTTCCCGACGGTTACCAAAGAAGTCTTTTCAAAAGGCTGAACCAACCTCGAGAGACTTTTTCCTCCATCAGGGGTCACGGACCTATTTTTCTGAGGTTGGTAGCTCACAAATCTGAGGGTCCCAAGGAGCCTATTTCCCGAAGTGGTCAAATAACTTTCCGAGGGTGGTGCGGAGAATCCTCCGAGGTTGTTGCTATGACTATCTGATGGTGGTGTCAAGATGGCCACTTAGGAGGTCTTGTGGGTGATAGCCCTTCAACTGTCAGCAAATACTTTAGCCAAATCAAAATAGTCCACCAAAGTACTAGATAACCCCAGTATAGCAATAATGGCTATCACAACCTCAAAGAAAGGGTGGAAAGATCCTATCAAAGGGTATCTCGTGAGCTTGAAATTACCTGAAGACAACATGGAAGTTGTGAAAGTACAAAAGCGCTTGGGTAGAAACTTCCTGATCGGGGAAGAATTGTACCAAAAAGGGTACGCAAACCCACTGCAAAGGTGTATGAGTGAAAAAGACATTGAGATTGTCTTTAAAGAAGTCCATGAGGGGGCCCGTGTCAGGCCCTCACCTCAGTGCCTAGCCCTGGCCAAAAAAATATAAGATAGATTAAAGACGTGAAGGACTCAAATGAAAATGTGAATAGTGGTGTAAATGCAAAATAGAGAACTATCAGGTTTCAATCACAAAATTAAAAATAGCTTAGGTGCTAATGGCAGAAAATAAAGATTGAGGACCATTTTGAATGGTCTTTTAGGTGCTAATTATGGCACTAATAGTTATGGAAGGACTATAGTGAGCGATGGAACTAATGAAAGTATTAAGGCTAGAATTAGCCCATTTTTAATGCCATTTGGCATTAACTCGGAATGCATGACTCCACTTAAGCCGAAAGCCATTAGTTTCCCTCAAAGCTCTAATTTGCAAGTCAAGGAAGTGTTCTTCATGTTCTTGGGTGGAAGGTTTCGGGTTTATGCCAAATTGTTGGTGATTAAAGGTTGAATTGAAGAATCAATCTTGCAATTGGTGGTTTTGGCACTAGGCGACCTTGGACTTGTGATTTCAAAGGTTGTCTTAAAGATTCAGGGTTGGCTGAGAGCTCAAGCTTGTGTTTGAGTAAGGTTTCATGAATTCTACTTGATTTTGGTAATGATTCCATGTTCAAGTATATTAATGGCATTTAAGTGATAGTAAATTGAGCTATATGTTCTTAGTTTGCTAGATGGGCATATGGAAACCTTCAGGTTTATATGGTTCTTGTTTAGCTAATCAATAATGGCAAACACTAAAGTTCTTGAAAAGTAGGCCAACTTATCTTTGAACTTGGAGCTCTAGTGGATTGGAGATTGAATGGGAAAGCTTGGAGTGCAAGGATTGTGTTTGTACTTGCTAGTGGTTTCGGCCGAGAATGGCATTGTAGTGTGTGTATGTGTTGTGTGCTTTGTTTGATTGGATGTGCCTGCTAACCTTTTGTAGTTAGTGTTATCTTGTATATATGCCTCGATTAGCATGTGTACATGTATTATGCTTGTGTTTTCTTGTGTTTTATTGTCTTTCTTGCAAGTTAAGTAAGCTTTGCGGAGGTTAAGCTTTCAGGCATAACTAAATTAGCTCATTGAGCTATAGTGAACCGTACTGAGTTTATAAACTCATGCCCCTTATTGTGGATGTTTCAGGAAAAGGTTTAGAGCTTGAGTGATTGTGTGTGTGGCTTGTTCGCTATCTAATTACACTTTTTGCTAAGGTATGTGCCAAAACTGAATGCTTGGCTTGTTAAGTACAATGTGCAAGTCTTATGGATGTGGCTTAAACACATGTGTTTGAGTTTTGCAGGCCTTGTATAGAGTTGTGGGATAGTCTAGGAGGAGCTATGGATGTGTGTTCGTGGGCACTAGTATGGTGGTTTGCTTTTATGACCATGAACTTGGTTATAGGACTTGTTCTCCAATGTTTGAGCTTGTATTGTACCTTTAAGGTACTTCTCGAGTATTATAGGTAGGATTAACCTATAATGCATAACTTATGCTTGTTTTTGGACAATGAGTACTCTTGGTATGTTGCCAAGTAGGTAGTACTTTTGATGAGGCCATTTTGTGTATGTATATGCCTCGGTGAACTATGGTTTTTGTGTAGATATGTTGAATGGATGAATGCCAAGTTATGTTTTGTCTATGTCATTATGGAATTGCCCTTGTGCACTAAACCTCTTGTGATCTTTAGTTAGGCTAAACGTCCATGGACATGAAAAGTGTGATTCAAAACTTGAAATGTTATGGGCTTCTTGGTTGCCATCCATTGAATAGCACACTTGATGAGCACACACCATAGACACTTAAAAACAAAAGTGTAATGCCTTGCCTTGTGTAGCAAGTAACTTATGGGCCTTGCCTTGTGCTGCAAGTAAAGTATACAGAACTATTCAGTAATCCTCTTAGGGCATCTCTGTTGGGTTTTGGGAGCCAAACAGCGCAGCGGAATTTAACCGAAACCCTCCAGGATCCAAGTGAAATGGGGTAAACCGGGTGTTTGAAAATTTTCATACCTAATTTTTGGTTGAGATCTCTCACTCAACTGTAGACTCGAATCACAAAACCTGAACAATTGACGTGTTCAAGTTCTCTATGGTATCTACATGAGCCTCTTGAGATCACCACACTTCCACCACGTCCCAGCAGATGCGTTTTTCTTGCGCTCGTAGTGCTAGCTTGCGTCCTCCAAGGAATTGTAAGAGAAGAGTGCAGCTGTCCTTTTTGGGAGGATAGGGCAAGGAGACCTACGAATTTCTCACTAAAAGTTGTATTTATAGTGAGACTCAACTTCCAGGCCTAATGGGTTTCAAAGCCCTAATCCAATTAGACTTTAATTTCGGGCTTAATAATGGCTCAACTATTGGGCCCATTATTAATACAAAATTATTGTGAAACCAAAACACAAATTATTAGCCCATGCAATCTAATGATCCAAATAGCTCTATGTGTGTGACCCAATAGGTTCTTACCACATTAGCAATGATCATAAATCACATTTATGATCATAAGCAATGAGCGGTGTCTAGCAACACATCATTGCTACCCAAGTGACAAGATTGTCGATGATTCGACTAAACCTTTATGATCATCACCGATATATGCCATTGTTCCTTTGTCCAAGATATCAAGACTAAGCACGAGACATGGAATGTGTCACTCTCGTATAGCCCAATCTTTGGTTTCTTGATTACCGAGTAGACCAACTTAAACTGATGACATTGATATCATATATCAACTCATCCAAGCATGGCCATGCATTTTTCTAAGTCTTACTCTATCAAGGGGCCCGAAGATATCACTCCCATTACATAGGAGGGACAAATCCCATCTTGATCATAGAAATCCCTCGGCATGATATGTGACATACCCAATGACCTCCTTCAAGTTCACTCAGTTACGAGCAACAAAGGAAAGTATCAAAGTATGTGACTCACATGTAGGGAACCTTGATGATCTTAGGTCGAAGGACTACATATACCATGATCACTATGAGAATCACTTATGACACTCATATAACGATCCATGTAGTGTTCTCATGGTGGGTCGGTCCAGTACACAAGTTCTCCAACTTGTACCCATATGTAGACTACATATCTCATATTAGTCTCCACATATGCTAGTCGTTATGTATTATTGCAACCCGCTCTACAATAATACTAGACTAGGGACGCTTGAGAATATCATTATTCTAGGGTTACAATTATGTTTATTAAGTTACGCAGAAACAAAACAACAAACATAATTGCTGGATTAATGCCTTAATAAAATATCATGACTCAATGTGCAAAAATACAATCATCTCATGATTGGCTTTTTGGGCACAACACTAACAATCTCCCACTTGCACTAAAAGCCAATCATCCATGTATCTAATACCAATGGACCTAGAATGGCTATCATGCTTCTGCTGCGTAAGGGGCTTTGTCAGTGGATCAGCAATGTTGCTGTCTATCGAAGTCCTGCATATCCTTACATCACCCCTCTCGATGATCTCCCTGATGAGATGATAGCGTCGGAGTATGTGTTTGGATCGCTGGTGAGATCGAGGTTCCTTAGCCTGTGCGATTGCTCCATTGTTGTCACAATAGAGCTCTATCGGGTCGGCAATGCTTGGAACCACTCCAAGTTCAGTGATGAACTTCTTGATCCAAACTGCCTCCTTCGCAGCATCAGAGGCGGCAATGTACTCAGATTCTGTTGTAGAGTCAGCTACTGTCTCTTGCTTTGAACTCTTCCAGCTCACAGCACCACCAACAAGACAAAACACATAAATAGATTGCGATCTAAAATCATCCTTATCAGATTGAAAGCTTGCATCGGTGTAACCCCTTACAACGAGCTCATCTTCACCTCCAAAGACCAAGAATGCATCCTTAGTCCTTCATAAGTACTTAAGGATGTTCTTAACAGCTATCCAGTGACTCTCATCAGGGTTTGATTGGTCACTACTCGTCATGCTCAAGGCATATGAGACATCGGGATGAGTACATATCATGGCATACATGATAGATCCAATTGCTGAGGCATATGGAATCTTACTCATGCGCTCTCTCTCCTCAGGTGTACTCGGACATTGAGATCTAGAAAGAGTTATACCATGTGATATAGGCAAGAATCCTTTCTTGGAATCTTGCATGCTAAACCTCTTTAGCACCTTGTCAATATATGTACTTTGACTTAGGCCAAAAAGCTTTCTAGATCTATCTCTATAGATCCTGATGCCTAACACATAGGCTGCTTCACCCAAGTCCTTCATAGAGAAACATTTCCCTAGCCAAGTCTTCACAGACTGTAGCTCAGGAATGTCATTCCCGATGAGTAGTATGTCATCTACATACAACACCAAGAAGACAATAGCGCTCCCACTAACCTTCTTGTAGACACAAGGTTCATCTTCATTTTTGATAAAACCAAACTCTTTGATTGCATCATCAAAATGAAGATTCCAACTTCGAGAAGCTTGCTTCAGTCCATAAATGGACCTTTGCAACTTGCACACTTTATTGGCATTCTCAGGAGTGACAAAACCCTCAGGTTGTGTCATGTACACATCCTCAAGTAGCTTTCCATTTAGGAATGCAGTTTTGACATCCATTTGCCATATCTCATAATCATAGTGTGCAGCAATAGCGAACAAAATTTGGATGGATTTAAGCATAGCAACTGGTGAAAAAGTTTCATCATAGTCAATACCATGAATTTGCTTGAAACTTTTTGCAACCAATCGTCCCTTAAAGGTAATCACATTACCATCCATGTCAGTTTTCTTCTTGAAAACCCATTTGCACCCTATGGGTTTTACCCCTTCAGGTGGGTCAACCAAAGTCCATACTTGGTTTTCATACATGGATTCCATCTCGGATTTCATGGCCACTAGCCACTTCTCAGAGTCAGGCCCCGACATAGCTTGTTGGTAGGTTGTGGGCTCATCCTGATCCATGAGCATCACATCACCAGTGTGAGTCACGAGAAATCCATATCTCTCAGGCTCACGCCGAATCCTACCAGACCTACGTGGGCTCTGTGCTACAGGAACAGACTCTTGAACCACAACATCTTGTGGTGTCTGTTCAGGTTCCATTTCAGGTTCGATGTCTCCTTGTTGTTCTTGAATTTCTTCAAGTTCTACTTTCCTCCCACTAGTTCCTTTAGAGATAAACTCTTTCTCTAAAAAGACACTAGTTCGAGCAACAAACACTTTTTGCTCAGAAGGATTGTAGAAATAGTAACCCTTTGTTTCTTTGGGATACCCAACAAAAAGGCATTTTTGAGATTTGGGCCCTAGTTTGTCAGAGGATTGACGTTTCACATAAGCGTCATAGCCCCAAATCTTCATAAAAGACAAATTGGGATGCCTCCCACTCCATATCTCATATGGTGTCTTTTGAACCGATTTAGATGGAACTCGGTTTAGTGTAAAAGCGGCTGTCTCTAGAGCATGTCCCCAAAAGGAGTTTGGAAGGTCAGCTTGACTCATCATAGAGCGAACCATGTCTAACAGAGTTCGATTTCTCCTTTCAGATACACCATTCCATTGAGGTGTACCTGGTGGAGTGAGTTGTGATACTATACCACACTCCTTCAGATAGTCAAGGAATTCTCGATCCAAGTACTCTCCACCTCGATCTGATCGAAGCACTTTGATACTCTTCCCGAGTTGATTCTCTACTTCATTCTTGAATTCTTTGAACTTTTCAAAGGATTCTGACTTGTGTCTCATAAGATACACATAGCCATATCTGCTGAAGTCATCAGTGAAAGTAATGAAGTATTGGAAACCTCCTCTAGCTTGTGTAGACATAGGGCCACATACATCACTATGTATGAGTCCTAGTAAGTCATTAGCCCTTTCACTTTGCCCTGTGAATGGGGCTTTGGTCATCTTGCCTAACAAACATGACTCACATGTCTCATATGATTCAAAATCAAATGAGTCCAAGAGTCCATCCTTATGGAGCTTGGATATGCGGGTCTCATTTATATGGCCTAAGCGACAATGCCAGAGATAGGTCGGGTTCGAATCTTTTAATCTGACCTTCTTGGTATTCACATTATAGATTGGATCTTCGAGGTCTAGAACATACAACCCATTGCTAAGTTGAGCACTACCATAAAAGATTTCATTCAAATAAATAGAACAACATTTGTCCTTTATTATAAATGAAAAACCTTTCTTGTCCAAACAAGAAACAGAAATCAAATTTCTACTAATAGTAGGCACAAAGTAGCAGTTGTCTAATTCTAAAACTAATCCACTAGGTAAAGTGAGAACATAAGTCCCTACGGCTAAGGCAGCAACCCTTGCTCCATTTCCAACACGTAGGTCCACTTCACCTCGGGCCAATCTTCTACTTCTACTTAGATCCTGCACATTTGCACAAATGTGAGATCCACATCCAGTATCCAATACCCAAGATGAGGAAGTAGAAAATACCCAAGATTAGCCTCTATAACAAAAATACCTAAAGTGGAAGTCTTACTTCCCTTTTCCTTAGCAAGTTCTTCAAGATAGAGCTTGCAGTTGCGCTTCCAGTGTCCAGGTTGCTTACAATGGAAGCACTCCCCTTCCTTTTCCACACCACCCTTTGGTTTCAGTACAGTTGAAGAAGAATTGACATTGGACTTTCCATTAGCTTTATCCTTCTTCTTGTTGGCTTTTCCCTTTCCCTTGCCCTTTTGAACCATCAAAATGGGCTTAGCCTTCTTAAGGTTTTGCTCAGCAGTTCTCAACATGTTGAGTAATTTAGGGAGGGACTTGTCAAGGTCGTTCATGTTATAGTTCATGACGAACTGACTGTAGCTTTCAGGCAATGATTGCAAGACTACATCAACAGCCAACTCTTTCTAAGGAGCAAATCCCAAACTCCCAAGATTCTCAATGTACCCAATCATCTTGAGCACATGAGGACTCACAGGACTTCCCTCAGACATCTTGCACTGAAACAATGCCTTAGAGGTCACAAACTTCTCATCCCTAGCTTGCTCTTGGAAAAGCATTTTGAGATGTTCGATCATATCGAACGCCCCCATGTTCACATATTGCTTCTGAAGCTCAGATTCCATGGTAATAAGCATGAGGCATACAACATCGAAAGCATCATCAGATTGCCTCATGTGAGCATCCCTTTCAGCTCTTGGAGCAGTGGCAGCAGGCTCATTCGGAATGGGTTGCGCTAGGACATAAGCCTTTCTCTCTTTCTTGAGGACTATCCTCAAGTTTCGGTACCATTTGAGAAAGTTGGTCCCATTCAGTTTTTCCTTCTCAAGGATCGATCGCAACTAAAGTGTCGATGTGTTTTGTGCCATGGTTATCTACAACAGTAAATATGCAGTGTAAGAGCCATGTATTTTAATTCATTTAAAAAGGACTTTTATTAAATGATACTCCCACTGTTTTCCTCAAAATAATAACCCTCGATATTATTTCGGAACACCTCGGTGCTAAGGTATTCTAGTGGGCCAAGATCCACATTTGACCACAACCTGAGTCAGCTTTGGCTTTTCTCTCAAGTTATAGCTATTTAAGTAGGCAACTCCTTGCCAATTGCATCCCATGCAACTCTTGGATAGTTGGGTGAACAAACTTGTCCAAGCTCATCTCATGAACTCAAGCCCAACTCTATGCCTCTAAGTCCCTAATCCTATTATGATGACTTAGTTAAGTCGGACCCAAAGTTAGCAATTTGGATATCATTATTATCCCATCGCGGCTTACCAAGATGAACATAGGTGCTTTGCTTTGGCAAACCCACCTAATGTTGATCAAAGTCTTGACGAGTGCCAACATTTGGAAGGCATCACATTTAATGACTTAATATTTGTTTGAGGGATTTTTCTTTTGATCTCACCAATTTGTTATCTTTGGTTGTCTTATACATGCATCACATACAAATATAAAACATGCATCCCATGCTTACAAGAAAGTAAACGTGACATGGTTATAGCCCAAACTATTCGATATTCTCAAACCAATGAGAATATCATAAAAGCCTAAGAAAAGAAAAGGGTCTTCACAAGCTCCTTCTCTTTCTTTCTTGGTTGCCCTTTTGTTGTCACCTCCTTGGACATACCACCTTGGATGATCCCATAATGTACCATTACATCAATAATAAAAACATCGAGTTACATTCGAGGGGAGTAAGGTGAGAAGAGAATGTACAATGAGAGTAACAAGAGAAGGCATGACTCGCAGGCCGTATTTACAAGTACAACCAATCAATGGCTATAACCATGCACCATGCTTCAAACACCAATCAGCATATCATGTCAAATCTCATTCAACAAAAATGCATGCCAATTAACGCGCATTGATTAACCAGTTTTTATTTATGTGGCGCTTAGCTTTCGGCGGTCCCGCTGGCCGATCAGCAAACGGGGTCAAGGGGGGCCACCTTTCTGGGGGGTTGCGAGGGGGCAACGGCCCCCCGGCGCAAAAAATTGTCTTACAATTACTTAGCCCTAGATCTTCTATTTCGAGCAAGTAGGCACCCGAGACTCCTCCATTCGAGCCATCAAAAATACCTTACTTTTGGTGCCCGAACTATTGCAACTATTGCAAGAATCCTAATCCATATAGGTATCTCATACCTTTCAATTTCGAGTTAATCTCATTAACCAAATAGTGTCATTTCTTCATATATGTCATATGTTCATTACGAGTTTCGGTTTCATGCATCATGAATCAATCTAATTAATCATGGCCGAAAGCAATCAAACACATAACATCGTGCGATTCAACATTCAAGCCCGATTTAGGGTTCCACCAGTAGCTTTGATACCACTATTTGGTTTCGGGAGCCAAACAGCACAGCGGAATTTAACCGAAACCCTCTAAGATCCAAGTGAAACGGGGTAAATCGAGTGTTCAAAAATTTTCATACCTAATTTTTGGTTGAGATCTCTCACTCAACTGTAGAGTTGAATCACAAAACCTAAACAGTTGACGTGTTCAAGCTCTCTATGGTATCCACACGAGCCTCTCAGGATCACCACACTTCCACCACGTCCCAGCAGATGCGTTTCTCTTGCGCTCGCAGTGCTTCCTCCAAGGAATTGCAAGAGAAGAGTGCAGCTGTCCTTTTTAGGAGTCTAGGACAAAGAGACCTGCATATTTCTCACTAAAAGTTGTATTTATAGTGAGACTCAACTTCCAGGCCTAATGGGTTTCAAAGCCTAAATCCAATTAGGCTTTAATTTCGGGCTTAATAATGGCTCAACTATTGGGCCCATTATTAATACGAAATTATTGTGAAACGAAAACCCAAATTATTAGCCCATGCACTCTAATGATCCAAATAGCTCTATGTGTGTGATCCAATAGGCTCTTTGCACGTTGGCAATGATCATAAATCACATTTATGATCATAAGGAATGAGCGGTGTCTAGCAACACATCATTGCTACCCAAGTGACAAGATTGTCGATGATTCGACTAAACCTTTATAATCATCACCGATATATGCCACTGTCCCTTTGTCTAAGATATCAAGACTAAGCACGAGACATGGAATGTGTCACTCTTGTATAGCCCAATCTTTGGTTTCTTGATTACCGAGTAGACCAACTTAAATTGATGACATTGATATCGTATATCAACTCATCCTAGCATGGCCATGCATTTTTCTAAGTCTTACTCTACCAAGGGGCCTAAAAATATCACTCCCGTTACATAGGAGGGACAAATCCCATCTTGATCATACAAATCTCTCTGCATGATATGTGACACACCCAATGATCTCTTTCAAGTTTGCTCAGTTATGAGCACCAAAGGGAAATATCAAAGTATGTAACTCACATGTAGGGAACCTTGATGATCTTAGGTCGAAGGACTACATATACCATGATCACTATGAGACTCACTTATGACACTCATATAATGATCCATGTAGTGTTCTCATGGTGGGTCGGTCCAGTACACAAGTTCTCCAACCTGTACCCATATGTAGACTACATATCTCATTTTAGTCTCCATGTATGCTAGTTGTTATGAATTATTGCAACCCGTTCCACAATAATACTAGACTAGGGACATTTGAGAATATCATTATTCTAGGGTTACAATTATCTTTATTGCATTACGCGGAAAGAGAACAACAAACATAATTGCTGGATTAATGCCTCAATAAAATATCATGACTCAATGTGCAAAAAATACAATCATCTCGTGATTGGCTTTTGGGCACAACACTAACAATCTCCCAGGCTTTAGCCTTGAGAAATTAAGACTTAAGATAGCAAATTGAAATAATGCTGAAATTAAAGTTTACTCATATCACATAAAAGTACTTATGTTTAATAACTTTCTTGGTATCTTGGTGAGTGGCACTGAGAGTGCACAGGCTAGGGTTTGTGTGGGGTGTGACAACCTGTGGGTGAGCGTCAGGACTGACGCCCTTGCTTTGGTGCTACTTCGGCAAGGATATTTCTGGCCTACTTTAAGGAAGGATGTAAGGCAGTTCGTTGAGAAATGCGATAAATGCCAGCAACATGCACCCATCTAGAGAGTACCCTCTGAGGCAATAACTTCGGCAAACTACCCTTGCCCTTTCGCTGTTTAGGGTATTGACCTCATTGGGCCTTTCCCAATAGCTCCAGGAGGAGTGAAGTTTAATGTAGTTGCAATGCATTGTTTCACTAAGTGGATTGAGGCAGAGCCCTTGGTAGCAATTTCGGCAAAGGACTTACAGAGATTCATCTGGAAGAACATCATCTGTAGATTCGGTGTACCGTGGGTGATAGTAGCAGATAATGATTGCTAGTTCACTGATAAAGGATTTCAGAAATTCACTACCAACCTCGGGATTAAATTGCACTTCACCCCACTTGGCCATCCTTATGGCGATGGGCAAGTTGAAGTGTCTAATGGGACAATAAAAGATGGGCTAAAAAAGAGGTTGAAAGAGGAAAAGGGAAAATAGCCAGGGGAACTCCCGAATATGATATGGAGTTGCCGAACAACCCTTAGATGAGCTACTAGAAAAACACCTTTCTCACTTGTCTTCGGCCCTTAGGCCATTATCCTTGTCAAAGTCATACAACCATCTATTAGAATACAAGTGTTTGACTAAGAAAGAAGAACCTTGGTTTTGTTAGTGTTGTGCCCGAAAAGCCAATCATGAGATGATTGTATTTTTTCACATTGAGTCAGGATATTTTGTTAAGGCATTAATCCAACAATTATGTTTGTTGTTTTGTTTATGAGTAACTTAACAAACATAATCGTAACCCTAGAATAATGATATTCTTAAACGTCCCTGGTCTAATATTATTGTGGAGCGGGTTGCAATAATACATAATGACTAGCATATGTGGAGACTAATATGAGATATGTAGTCAACATATGGGTACAGGTTGGAGAACTTGTGTACTAGACCGACCCACCATGAGAACACTACATGGATCGTTATATGAGTGTCATAAGTGATTCTCATAGTGATCATGGTATATGTAGTCCTTCGACCTAAGATCATCAAGGTTCCCTACATGTGAGTCACATACTTTGATACTTTCCTTTGTTGCTCGTAACTGAGTGAACTTGAAGGAGGTCATTGGGTATGTCACATATCATGCGGAGGGATTTGTATGATCAAGATGGGATTTGTCCCTCCTATGTAACGGGAGTGATATCTTCGGGCCCCTTGATAGAGTGAGACTTAGAAAATGCATGGCCATGCTCGGATGAGTTGATATGCGATATCAATGTCATCAGTTTAAGTTAGTCTACTCGGTAATCAAGAAACCAAAGATTGGGCTATACGAGAGTGACACATTCCATGTCTCGTGCTTAGTCTTGATATCTTGGACAAAGGGACAATGGCATATATCGGTGATGATCATAAAGGTTTAGTCGAATCATCGACAATCTTGTCACTTGGGTAGCAATGATGTGTTGCTAGACACAGCTCATTGCTTATGATCATAAATGTGATTTATGATCATTGCCAACATGGCAAGAGCCTATTGGGTCACACACATACATCTATTTGGATCATTAGAGTGGATGGGCTAATTATTTGGGTTATGGTTTCACTTTAATTTCGTATTAATAATGGGCCAAAGAGTTGAACCATTATTAAGCCCGAAATTAAATCCTAATTAGATTAGGGCTTTGAAACCCAATAGGCCTGGAAGTTGAGTCTCACTATAAATACAACTTTTAAGTGAGAAATTCGCAGGTCTCCTTGCCCTAGCCTCCAAAAAGGATAGCCACACTCTTCTCTTGCAATTCCTTGGAGGACATAAGCTAGCACTGCGAGCGCAAGAAAAATGCAGCTGCCAGGACGTGGTGGAAGCGTGGTGATCCTGAGAGGCTCGTGTGGATACTATAGAGAGCCTGAACACGTCAACTGTTCAGGTTTTGTGATTCGACTCTGCAGTTGAGTGAGAGATCTTAACCGAAAATTAGGTATGAAAATTTTCAAACACTCGGTTTACCCCGTTTCACTTGGATCCTGGAGGGTTTTAGTTAAATTCCACTGCACTGTTTGGCTCCCGAAACCCATCAGGTTTAGTTAGACATGATTGATGAACATAGAGAGATGGCTTAACTCAGAAGAAAAGCCTTTCAATAGAGGGTAGCAATTGCTGTGAACTTACATGTTAAGCCCAAAGGGATCAGGAAAGGAGTCCTTGTTCTTTGAAAGGAAAAACTAGAACCTTGAACACCATCTTATGGTGTACTTCAAGCAAATTAGGAAGGACCTTAGTTAGTGATCGAGGAAGTAAGGCCAGGAGTCTATAAGCTTGGAAATGCCAAAGGAGAAGAGTTGATGAACACATGGCATTCTAACTCTTTGAAAAAATCCTACAGTTAGGATTTTCCAAATAAGACTGGCCAAATATGGTTGCTTCCAAAAGTACATGAGTGATAGTGTACTAGTATTGCCGAAGGTGTATGACTGAATGTGGTTAATCCCAAAAGTACCTAAGTGTTTTTGTATGAACTAGGTTGTCCGAATATGGTTAACCGAATATGGTTGATTCTATTCTTAAACACTTAAAATGATATTCATAACTCATTAAAGATAATCGGACATTACCTTCACCCTGAAGTTAGATATTTTAGAAGAGCACTTGTCAAGGAGCCTCCACTGGCTCTCCAGCACTTCCCGGAGAAGCTTGGCTAGGTCCTCCTTCGCAATCTTGTTCAGCTCACCATATTTCATGCGCGAGCCCACAAATAATTCCTTGGCCTTAGCCGGGTTCTCCTTTCACTAACTTCGGATGGCAGACTATTTGATTGCCCAAGCCCAAAAATAGCCTTCGTATACCAGTAGTTACAAGTAGAAAATACCTGATGTGAGCTACAACAACGTTGAAGACTTGGAGAAATCAAAATTTTTCTAAGGTATTAAGGATTTACCATGGCAGCATATTCAGTCATCCGACTTGCAAGGATCTCCTTATTTGGGCAGTCCTCGGTCAGGGTTTGGAAGGTAGCATTTGCCATGATGCCCCTTGCCATATGAGGGACCATCTTTTGACTATCTTTAGAAAAATAAGTCCATGCCATGCCCTCGGTAAAGGTCTAGAATGGTTTTCTAGGGACCTTGTCCTTTAGAATCTTTAAATCCCAGACTGCCCTTTTTTGATGGTGGTCCATCATCAACATCGACTAGGCCCTTTCCTCTACAAAATCACACCAAAGTTCCTTTATTACATTATCTCTTAGCCATTCATCTATAAAGTCTAAAATCCTAAAAAATCTAAAACTCATAGATGAATTGCTAAGAGACAAACCTAGCGCAACTTCGGTGTCTTCCCCCTCAGAAACACTAACATCGAGTACTTAAGGTTTTGACAGCGGCATTAGGACTTAGTGCTAGTGTTGTGCCCAAAAGCCAATCATGAGATGATTGTATTTTTGCACATTGAGTCATGATATTTTATTAAGGCATTAAGCCAGGAATTATGTTTGTTGTTTTATTTCTGCGTAACTTAACAAACATAATCGTAACCCTAGAATAATGATATTCTTAAACATCCCTGGTCTAGTATTATTATGGAGCGGGTTGCAATAATACATAACGACTAGCATATGTGGAGACTAATATGAGATATGTAGTCTACATGTGGGTACAAGTTGGAGAACTTGTGTACTGGACCGACCCACCATGAGAACACTACATGGATCGTTATATGAGTGTCATAAGTGATTCTCATAGTGATCATGGTATATGTAGTCCTTCGACCTAAGATCATCAAGGTTCCCTACATGTGAGTCACATACTTTGATACTTTCCTTTGTTGCTCGTAACTGAGTGAACTTGAAGGAGGTCATTGGGTATGTCACATATCATGCGGAGGGATTTGTATGATCAAGATGGGATTTGTCCCTCCTATGTAACGGGAGTGATATCTTCGGGCCCCTTGATAGAGTGAGACTTAGAAAATGCATGGCCATGCTCGGATGAGTTGATATATGATATCAATGTCATTAGTTTAAGTTGGTCTACTTGGTAATCAAGAAACCAAAGATTGGGCTATACGAGAGTGACACATTCCATGTCTCGTGCTTAGTCTTGATATCTGGGACAAAGGGACAATGGCATATATCGATGATGATCATAAAGGTTTAGTCGAATCATCGACAATCTTGTCACTTGGGTAGCAATGATGTGTTGCTTATGATCATAAATGTGATTTATGATCCTTGCCGATGTGGCAAGAGCCTATTGGGTCACACACATAGAGCTATTTGGATCATTAGAGTGGATGGGCTAATTATTTGGGTTATGGTTTCACTTTAATTTCATATTAATAATGGGCCAAAGAGTTGAGCCATTATTAAGCCCAAAATTAAATCCTAATTGGATTAGGGCTTTAAAACCCATTAGGCCTGGAAGTTGAGTCTCACTATAAATACAACTTCTAGTGAGAAATTCGCAGGTCTCCTTGCCCTAGCCTCCTAAAAGGACAGCCACACTCTTCTCTTGCAATTCCTTGGAGGACGCAAGCTAGCACTGCGAGCGCAAGAGAAACGCATCTGCCGGGACGCGGGGGAAGCGTGGTGATCCTGAGAGGCTCGTGTGGATACCATATAGAGCCTGAACACGTCAACTGTTCAGGTTTAGTGATTCGACTCTATAGTTGAGTGAGAGATCTCAACCGAAAATTAGGTATGAAAATTTTTGAAAACCCAGTTTACCCCGTTTCACTTGGATCCTAGAGGGTTTTGGTTAAATTCCGCTGCGCTGTTTGGCTCTCAAAACCCATCACTTAGAGGGGTAGAGAAAATGGCCGCCTCTGAGAATGAGTCAGCACCCATGGACGTTTGGTCCAGCGCCTAAACCTAGTCTTCAGGGGGAGGGGTAGAGAGTCGTCCTTAGTTTTCTTCATATTTGGTGCCAAAGATGGACCAATTGGCCCCTTTTTCCTATTGGGAGCCTTTTTCTTTTGATCCCCTTTCTCGGCTTGGTCGAGGAACAAACTCTTATAGAAGGCTGCAGACTTATTGTCCATCTCTACAATGGAGAAAATATCATTGTAGGTATAAAAAATTCTAACACTACAGTTGAAGGATCAACTTACTTTTTACAAGGCCAAAGCAAGAAAGTTTACCTCAAATGAGCAGAATGAGCCACGCCTTATTTTCGTCCACCAACGGCTTTGGCATATGCTAGTTGGTAATGTGTTCGGTGATAACTCCAAGCTCCTGAAGAACCTCCTCGGTCATAAAACTCCATCTAATTGGGAATGGGTAGTGAGAGTGCCAAGGTGCTTGGGCATCCTAGTCCACAATAGCCTGAATACGACTATCGAACTCCTCAAACTGAGACTCCAGTTCTAGAGTTAACAACCTCCTCGGCTCCATTACATCAGTGGCCAGGGTACCCGAAGCCTATTGAGTTGGAAGATCTTTCCACTTCTCATTAATCTCCATGAAGAAGTACTTCTTTTTCCATCCTCACCAGCTATCCTTGGTGCCGAAAATGGAAGTAAATTTCTTGCTCCCGGATCCTCAAGGAAGCAAGAAGCAAAATCCCCCATTCAGGATAGGATGAAGTTTGTAGTAGTGGAGAAAGAAGATGAAGTGTGGGACTATTTTGAAAACTCCACACATACATAGGAAGGCATTAAAGTAGGTGTAGGAGTTCGAGGGCATCTTTTTTACAACTATGACGTGGAAATAGCAGAAGTTGAAGACCACCCTCGGGGGAGGGTAATGAAGACTCACCTTCAGTTGCGTTCTGAAGACGGTAATCTCCTTCAACCAAGGAAGGTAGCTCGGTTCCATTAGACCAAGCAACCTAATTTTTTGATAAGAAGGGAGAAAGAATGTCAGTCTCCACTTCTTCAACTTCTCCAAAGTCACATAGCTCATATGGGAGTTAAGAGGGATCCAACTCTCAGGAAAAGCAATAATCTTGGCTTGTCCATCCTCTATCCTCAATGATCAAGACCCTAACCTCAGATAGATGGAGGAAAAGGAAAAGAAAAATGAAGGAGAAGAGCAACTTTGGAAGCAAATCCACCTATTCAAAAAACAAGGGAAACTTTAGAAAATGTCATAAAACTTGGCAAAAATCGCTCCACCACTAACACTACCGCAAGAAAAAGCTAGAAAGTGAGGAAGTCTGAGAGAAAAAGGAATGAAAGTAGAAGAAGTGAGGAAACTCTGAAAGAGAAAGGCTTTATATAGACCGAGGGAGGCAGGCAAAGTGTCGCCATAATGTCCCTTCACAAGCGAAGGGACGTAACTGATGTGACTGATTGCCAATGATCTAATGACATGTGTCACATTACATAAAAAATAAGGGCACGCCTTCGGACACTGGTAGGCCTACATTGCCTATCCCAAAAAGACCTGATAGCCCGGTCAGAAGATAGGACGGTTCACTGGTAGAAGGCAGGAAGAAAAAACCCTAAGGGGAAAATAGCTCTTCACCTTCGAAGATACAACCCCAGTTAAATTGAGAATTCGGCTTAAGGATAGAACGGCTTCTCATATTCCAAAGGTGCAACCTCTCCAAAAGTAAAAAACTAGTTTGAAGTAACATCTTCACCAAGGGTTCAAAACCAGTGAGTAGAACACAAACAAGGAGTCTCAAAAAATGCCAAAGATACTACATCAACAAAAGGAAGTGTCTTGGGCCAAGAGAGCTAGTTGCGCTGAGGAGGTGACCTCGGATAAAAGAAGTTCTTCTCCCAGGGACAAGTGTAGCTTCCAAGAGGAAGGATTCTAGTAAACTGTTAGTGTTGTGCCCAAAAGGACAATCATGAGATGATTATATTTTTGCACATTGAGTCATGATATTTTATTAGGGCATTAATCCAGCAATTATGTTTGTTGTTTTGTTTCTGCGTAACTTAACAAACATAATTTTAACCCTAGAATAATGATATTCTCAAACGTCCCCAGTCTAGTATTATTGTGGAGGGGGTCGCAATAATATAACGACTGGCATATGTGGAGACTAATATGAGATATGTAGTCTGCATATGGGTACAAGTTAGAGACTTGTGTACTAGACCGACCTACCATGAGAACACTACATGGATCATTATATGAGTGTCAAAAGTGATTCTCATAGTGATCATGATATATGTTGTCCTTCGACCTAAGATCATCAAGGTTCCCTACATGTGAGTCACATAATTTAATACATTCCTTTGTTGCTCGTAACTGAGTGAACTTGAAGGAGGTCATTGGGTATGTCACATATCATGCAGAGGGATTTGTATGATCAAGATGGGATTTGTCCCTCCTATGTAACGGGAGTGATATCTTCGGGCCCCTTGATAGAGTAAGACTTCGAAAAATGCATGGCCATGCTCGGATGAGTTGATATACAATATCAATGTCATCAGTTTAAGTTGGTCTACTTGGTAATCAAGAAACCAAAGATTGGGCTATACGAGAGTGACACATTCCATGTCTCGTGCTTAGTCTTGATATCGGTGATGATCATAAAGGTTTAGTCGAATCATCGATAATCTTGTCACTTGGGTAGCAATGATGTGTTGCTAGACACTGCTCATTGCTTATGATCATAAATGTGATTAATGATCATTACTAACGTGGTAAGAGCCTATTGGGTCACACACATAGAGCTATTTTGATCATTAGAGTGCATGGGCTAATAATTTGGGTTTTGGTTTCACTTTAATTTCGTATTAATAATGGGCCCAATAGTTGAGCCATTATTAAGCCCGAAATAAAGCCTAAATGGATTAGGGTTTGAAACTCATTAGGCCTGGAAGTTGAGTCTAACTATAAATACAACTTCTAGTGAGAAATTCGTAGGTCTCCTTGCCGTAGCCTCCCAAAAGGGCAGGCACACTTTTCTTTTGCAATTTCTTGGAGGACGAAAGCTAGCACTGCAAGTGCAAGAGAAACGTATCTGCCGGGACGTAGTGGAAGTGTGGTGATCCCGAGAGGCTCATGTGGATACCATAGAGAGCATGAACACGTCAACTGTTCAAGTTTTGTGATTCAACTTTATAGTTGAGTCAGAAATCTCAACCGAAAATTTGGTATGAAAATTTTTGAACACCCGGTTTACCCCGTTTCCCTTGGATCCTGGGGGGTTTCGGTTAAATTTCGCTACGCTGTTTGGCTCCCAAAACCCAACATAAACATGCTCCCAAATGATTAGTTTTGAAGATACTACTTTGGTACTCTGGAGGGGGGCTTGTGATAGCCGAAGGGCTATTGCCCACAAAAACCATCTCCCTTAGAGGAATCTAACATGACCCTTGCTAATACACATAGCTAACTCTGGGGAAATGGCTGCATGCCACCCTCAGATTTGCACACTACCTGTTACCATCACACAAAGATGGGAGAATTATAGGTGTGGGATAATGGTCAAAAAGCCATTATATTCTCCTCATAGTGATTGAAGTGTAAGGGGTAAAAGGTCTAATGAAAACCTCCTTAAAGGTGTTCTAAACCCAGTTTTTCGTAAGATTTTGGAAATTTGGGTACTTAATTGCAAAACTCTCAAGAAAGAGATTTTGAGAGTTATGAGAAGGATAGGAATAATATAAAGGTGCTATTGCAGGACCAACAACTATGGACAAAGAAAACACAAAAAGGCATTAAATTCTAATTCTCTAATTCGGCCAAGCAAGCCATGGCAACATTAAGACTTATTTTCTTAAGGTAAAAGGCCTGGGAGGTGGCCCATGAGGCTTTAAAGACAAATCCATTAATTACTTGCAGCAGATGCAAGGCCCAATACCACTAACTTGCAAAACAAGCAAGGTTTTAATAGGTTCCTTACATAACAAGCAAGGCAACACTTAATGAAATTTTAAGTGCTTATATGGTGTGCAATCAAGTGTGCTACTTATATGGCAACCAAAAAGCCCACAGAATTTACTTTGGTTTTGAAATCACATGTTGACATGCATATGATCTTCTCTGCCATCAAAAGTACACAAGGAGGTTCACAACATTTCATGCTTCATATTTACATAGACAAATATAAGTCCTTAACTAGTCACAAGGGTGCCAAACCTTGGCCCAAAGCATCCAACAGATATACATGTCCAAAACCATCCATAACAACATACACATAACTTGGCACATAAGTCCAACAAAACCAACACCAAAGCTAGGTATCCAATACTACATATATGTACACAAAATGGTAGTCTACCTAGTATCCAACATGGCTACATGCCATGAACCCATAAGTTTTCCATGCCAAGCTAGTACAACCCATGACCACTAATGGTCAAACAATACCTTAAGGATCCCATACAAAAGTACACACTGCAACACCAACCCAATTGCCATGTTCATTGTCATAAAGGTGAACACTATGATCAGAGCCAAAGTCCAAGTATCCATAATGCACTCCTAGACAGGTCCCCCACACTATAAGCCTGTAAACTTAGTCCATAAGTCTCGGCCAACACAATATAAGACTTGTAATGAACCAAAACCAATAAGCCAAGCATATATTGGCACATACCTTGGCAATTAAGCAAGCTAGCACTAAACACAAGCACAAAGCAAGCACACACTATTCAGGCCGAATGTCTTTTCCTGAAAACAAGTAGGATGGGCAGTGAGTATAAAACTCAGTAGAGTTCACTTTAATATACAACTCAATCATGAGTTTATTTAGTTAAGCTGAGTATACAACTCAAAGCTTAACCTCCCATTAGCTCAACATAACCTGCAAAACAAACACAAAGACAAGGAAAACCAAACATACACATATACATAACCGAGGCATATAAGCAATAATAGTGAATGTTGGGTTAGCAAGCACATAGAATTCACCAAAGCACACAAAACACACACACACACCACTAAGTGCTCTCGGCCAAGTTCTCCATAACATGTGCCCATGTGCATTTTGCACACATAACTTCATCAACACTCCACATCCACTTAGAGCTCCAAAATGCTTAGAAAATAGGCCACATTTACTAGCATTTCTAGCACATGTACCATAGTCAATTAGCTAATCAACACTTAAACCGAATATATTCACAATAGCCCATCAAGCAACTAAGGTCATTTGGCAAATATAACCATCACTTAGCCACTCTAAACACTTGAACCATGGTAATTCACCAAGCAAAATCAAGTGTTAAGTGAACCCTACCTCAAATTCCTTTCGGCCAACATATCAACTTTAATGCTCAAGTGTTCTTCACTCAATTTAGACTACCAAATGATTAATTAGGCATCAATAACTCTTATTCATGGATCAACTACCATGTATTCAAAGAAGAACACTAAGTTACTATAGTTCATACTCTTAGCCAAATGCACATTTCCACACATTGATGTTCCTCACTAATTTAGCCCAACATATAACCATCTAGGCTTCATTAAACCTTGTTCATGGAACAATTACCATGTAATCAAGGGAAGACATGAGTTTACCTCTAATCAAGCATTCGGCCAAGCACCAACTTCCACACCTTGATGTCCTTCACTCAAAATAGCCTACCACAAGATCAAATAGGCGTCAACAAGCTTTAATCATGGATTAATTTCCATGTAAACAAGGAAGAACACCAAGCTACTTCAAATAATCCTTTCGGCCAACACTTAATTTCCAAACCAACACATCACTTGCTCAATTAGCTTAGTATAACATCAATTGAGCACTCAAACTCCTTGTTCATGGAATTCAAATCATGTATTCAAGGAAATATCAAGAAATACCTCAAACCCTAGCTTGATTTGGCTCAGCCCTTCAATGTTTCTCCATGAACAAAGCTTGATTCCAAGTAGTCTTGTGCCGAAACCAAGCTTCCAAGCTTGAATCCTTCAAATGCCTCCAAGTTTGCTTGAATTCAAGACCAATTTGTGAAGGAGCTCAAGAACAAGCTCTCGGCCAAGTCAAGAGCAAGGAGACCAAAATGGATGAAATGGCCTTGACTAAGTCCGGCCATAGGACACTTGTATTCAAAATGGCACTAACATAAGTTTTTGGCTCCAACTTATTTACATGGCTCAATAAAGCCCACACTTGCTCACGGTCACACATGCACCATTAAAACACTTGATTCAAATGGCACTTAAGTCTATTCATGGCCCGTAATGCCAAGCACAAGACAAAAGTGCCTTAAAGCCCAATAATCCCATGTGCAACCGGCCATGTAACTAGAATTAGTTCTAGTTAAGTAAACTAGAATAATGATGGTTTATGCCTTAGTGGGAGACATGATGTGACTTGTTATCATTGATGTCTCCTTAAATTGGTCTAGAATACCATAAACCCTTGCATAGTTTTGCATGGCCGAAACCATCATCTCTCATTTTGTAGTTTCAAATGTGCCACCATGCCAAGTGTGCAATTTGGTCCCGTTTCTATGATTTCTGTCAGTTTCTCCATAGTCCAGTTTTTGTGTGCAAATAGGCCCTCATAGTTACCAGTTTTGCACATACATCACTGTACTAGTTCCCATAGTCTTTTACATCATTCCTTTTTGTTTCCTGGCCTAAGCCAAGCACTTAGGAGGTGAGCCTAAAACAAGTTCTCCAACTTGTACCCATATGTAGACTACATATCTCATATTAGTGTCCACATATGCTAGTCATTATGTATTATTGCAACCCGCTCCATAATAATACTAGACCAGGGACGTTTGAGAATATCATTATTCTAGGGTTACAATTATGTTTATTACATTACGCAGAAACAAAAATGATAGCCAAGGTGCCGATCACCCCCCGAAGGCACGGGTTCTGACAAAGCACCAACCTCAGAAGAGAAATCACCCACCACGGAAGGAAGGATGTTCGACCTCCCCGAAATCCAGCCTCAGCATTTCTCCATTCCAGGAAACGACAATGCCAACCTCGGGGGGACGAGTAAGCCATCCTCGAAAGTGGGGGTGTCTCTAAGGAAGGTCACCTTTGGGAAATATACTCCTGCGATACCAAGAGCGACCTCGGAAGACAAGTTCTCCGAAGAGGTCTCCTCTACCAAAAAGGGGCCTCAGGAGTACGACATAAGCATTTAAGGAGCCTCTGACATATCCTCGATAATCCACCCCTAGTCACGTCTTGACACGCCTGTAGGGATACTCTAGCATGCCACTCTCGGGTTACCCAGAGCCCTAGACTGGCAGCGCATGCCGACTAGGGGTTCTCTATTGCCCAAAAGAAATGGAACGCATCCCATCGAACACGTGTCATCATTGGGGCCAGCCATCTGAGAAGGACTATTGCTATTCACCCCTCTACAAATACTTGGTAATTATTCCATAAGAAGGAGAGAGGACATTTATTTGAGATAAGATACTTCTTTATTCTTGATGATCTCATTACCTCCAAAATACTCATTTGGGCGTCGGAGGCTCCTCCCTGGAAAAACACTCCAGGGACCTCCTAACCCTTGCTTCCTGTGACTTTCAAGTGACCTTCTTAGAGCACGTTCGTCCTGGGGCTTTCTCCATTCCCATAAGCCCCTGCCGCCTTCACCATGACACACGAAGGAGATGTTGAAGGGCATAAAAACAACAAACATAATTGCTGGATTATTGCTTGAATAAAATATCATGACTCAATGTGTAAAAAATACAATCATCTCATGATTGGCTTTTGGACACAACACTAACACCAAGCTTAGTGAGGGGAGTGCACCTGTTGAAGGTTTTGTGACCTAGGGTGAAGTACATAAAGATGGCAGTGAAACATGGGTTTCTAAAGCCCAAAGTTATTACTAACTAGTGTTAAAAGCCTCATAAGATGAAGCATTAGCTTGAGGAGGACTGCCATAGTGATTTATTTTTGTTTGGTACATGTTTTATGGACTAACCTACGGTTTATGTTGCTGCTGCAATTCATGTGTTTGTTGGTTGTGAATGGCTGCTACATTTGGTTTTTTTAGTGATGGTACTTACTGTATTGTGCAGTAGATGTCCAACATCTTGTTTTGGAGTCCACTGTGTCTTAGGCACTCCTACAACCTAGGGTGCATATTTAGCTAAGTTAAGACCATTTTGTAGTGCATGTGTGCATGTAGATGTAGTGTATGTAAAATGAGACAAGTATGTGAACATTTGAGTAATGTTTTGGCTTTGTAAGTGATGTGCAAAGATGCCTAAGTGTGAATGATGGGCTGCTTACTTGTGAATTCTACTTTAGCCACATATGGTTGTTAATTGCAAGGGAATGTATTTCCTATGTGTAATGGACATATATGGGTAAGTCTTGGAGGGCTTTCCCCTTGTCAATGAAGTCTTTGCACACTTATGAAATTTTGTATGGGCAAAATGGCCATAAAGTGACCAGAATTTTGACTCTACACTTAAAGTTCTATATCTCCCTATGTAAAAGAATTCTAGGTATGAAATTGTAACCACACTTAGACAACATCTAGAGCTTGAAATAGGACTTGGAATTTCTGAATTTAGAGCACCATAGCCAAAGATATGACATTGCAAAATTGGCTTAAGTTATTGTTCATTTGGTTAGAATTTTTTAACCAATTTCAAAAATCCACAGCTTGGTCCATAGGTGGGCTATTGATGTGAAAAAAAACCCTTCATTTGGTCTAGGTATTTACTTGATAATGGAGCAAAGAAAACATAGGGGTACATTGCTGGAATGATACAGTTTATTAGTGGAAGTTATAGGGGTGGTGGCTGGTCACTTAAACTTAACAAGATTGCCTAATGTGTGGTAGGCAAGATTAAGACTTGTGCTAGTGTTTTCCTTCTTTGCTACCATGGCATGCATGAAATGTGAATTTTTGTGTGATGGTTGGACCAATATGCATGTGCTTACATAGTGCCCAAGAGGGCCACTTGGGTATGCACACTAAGCATAGTGTTCTGATGGCCTACAGAACATTACCAATCTGGGAGTCTAAATGCACAATTTTGGCACCATAATTGGACTACCTCGAAGTGGGTAATAGTACCAAGCTCGGGATTATAGATCCACTACCCTTGATCAAGGGAAAGGTCTCCTAAAGCGGGTCTGCCATTCTGAAGGGCCTTCCCTAGTAGCCCTCAGGGAAAATCCCTGCTTGGAAGGTTATCACACTTTCGAAGGGGTCTCGCAAAAAAATGACAAATACAGTTGAGGGATCTTTCACAAAAAATCCTTAAACACTTCTGCCCTCTGTGCAGAACTGCCTATAGCTAGTTGTAGATGCCTGTCTCCAAAGGTATGGATTCAATCTAGCTGAACACGTGTCTTGATCTGAACAGGTTATGTAAAATGGCGTTCTCCCTCCATCCTCCTATAAATACTCGGGAGGCTCCCAGGTAAAGGACATGGGACTCCCTCCTTCATACTCTCTACTCTTAAGCAACTTTTCTCCCGTATACTGACTTGGGCGTCAGAGGTGCCTCCCCTGGAAACACACTCTGAGAAGCTCCTAACCTGTGAGGAACCATCCTAATAAATACCTAATTCATTTCTCAATTAGGCCAAATTATTTTGTTGCCTAATCCAACTGTTAATTAGGATAGAATTGTTCCTCGTTTCCAGGATCATTTGCTGAGATTTACTATGTAAATCCTAGCCACTTGCCTAACGTTTAGTATTTACTTGAAAGTTAAAAAAAACATTTACTTAGTTCCAATAAAACACATAAATTTATTAAACTAAGATAGTGTTTTGGTGAGATTTAAAGAAAACATGAAATAAATATGTGTGGCAACATAAAAAAACATTTTTAATGTTCATGCATGCACAAATAATATATCATGCCAAACCATGGATGAAAACTACACTCATAGCAAGTAAATACTACTACAACACAATATCTAAGTGTTTTGCCTATCAACCTAAGTAAGTAATGTCATGGGTTGATAAGCCTAACTCGAATTAATAATAATACATGCCACGGTTATGCTAAGTCAAAGTCAATACCAGTAGACCTCATACTAGCTACTACCACCATGCTACAAAATAGTCATGACCCAAACGGTCAGTAGGCCCACCTTTGCTTGGGAGAAAGAAACCCAACCGAGCAGTGACCCAAGAAGTCCTTGCCCAACTACCTTGCTGAATAAGGCAAATAATTTTGCACTTAGATTCTGACCATAAGTGCATGCAACATATGAAAAATGAACATGTAGTGCATGCAAAATGTACCTATGAGAAACTAACAAACAAGTATAAAAAAATCACTGCGGATTATTTGTCTCTTAGATGATGTTATTTGCAAATTAACAATAAGGGTAAGTATACAAAATATGTAGTATGACAGTCTAAAACAAACAATACATAACAACATCATCACACATAACAAAGCATATGCACACATTGCCATGCATGCATAAACCTTGCGCACAAACTATATGAGCGTGCCACGAGCTCATATGGCATGGAGTATTATATAATGATCATCATATCATGCCTCTTTGGGTGCATGAATACTCATACTTATCACACAAGCAAGCAAAAAAACAAAACAACAAAGAAACCAAACAAAACACCCATTGGTCCATTTTTTCCCTTGAGCATGCATCCTTGCATTTGCCCTTGAGCTTGCCAGCTTTTGCTAGCTCAAAACTCCCTTATTGTATGCAGCAGGGTTTGACCCAATTTGACGTGTGTCCTAGTGCCCTTGGATGTGTTTTGCCCCATCATCTTGGGACTTATGCCCCATTGGGCTTATGTCTGTGCTTATTTGTGGCCCGTGTCATTTAGTAGGCCTGAGTGCCATTTGGGCCCTAAGGTTTCTACCGTGGGCTCCCCCACATAGGTCATGCCAAAAGCATAACCCAAGGCCCACACGAAAATGAAGCCCCTAAGGCATGCACATATGGCCTCCTAGGTGCGAACAGACATGAGCCCGTAGGTGTAGGCACACGTGCACCCTTAGGTGTGCCATTGGGAGCCCCTTAGGCACACATGGCTGTGTGACCTCCCTGCATACACACATGTGCACCTTGTCATAACGAACTCACTATGCTCCTAGGTACCAAAAAACACTCATGCACCTAGGAGCCCACACCACACATGCACAACCACAAACCGAGCTCTTGAGCTTGATCACAACACCTATACAAGCAAACTGAGGCACCTTTCCTGTGCTTGCCAAACCTTGAAGGTTAATCCACACTTATCTACCAAGCACCTAATGCTTGATCCACACACCATTTTATAGACCATGCACTGAGGACACCACCTATTGCCTAAAACTAGGAGCTAGGTTTGACCTTAGTGCCACATGAGCCTTCTTTGGCTCTACTGGTCACCCTCTACCCTTTTTGCCCTGCCATTTGTCCTAGATTTTAAAAAGAAAAAGCACGGCCAAAGCTTCCCAAAAAGGGAAGTGCTTGAACACCTTACCCTTGTGTAGACCACCGCCTAGCAAGTTCAAGTTTCAAGCACCAAGAGTCTTTTCCTAGTCTCATTGGAGTCCTTTAACTACATAGTAAAATAACCACTTGACTAATCAAAATTTTTTACCCTAGGTTCAACGTTTTTTACTGCAAATAAACAAACCAAAATGACCTCATCACCTTGGTAGAAAATCTCAAACTAAAACTCCTTTTTGAAGCTCCACAATTCTCTTCCCTCTCACCAGGCTTAACCTTAACAACCAAGGGTTTTTATGATAAAAAAGGTTGTTGTTTAAAGAAAAGGAAACCAAGGACTAGTAAAATAAAGTTTCACACCTTAAAATAAATAGCCCAAAACCCTGGCCACCTCTTAGAGAAGAAAGAAACCAAACTCCTAAGCCCTCCCTTACAACAAACACACTTTCTCCTTGATTTTTCACTTACAATATTTTTTCTCTTATTTTTCTTTCACTATTTTGGTGAGTTTCTATATTTTTTAGGGTTTAGGAGGTGCTAAATGGGTAAAGGAAGAGAATAAAGTGAGCTGGAGTGTTTGGATGAATGAGGATGGAAAATGGGTGAAAGGGCTAAAGTGGTAAAGGGCTATGGCATTTGCATGGTTAATAGAGGTTTAGGCTACTTAACTAAGGGAAAATGGAGCTCACCAATGTTTTTTAAGCTCATTTCCTTCCATATCAACAATTTTCTTCATTCCTTAAGGTATCCAAAAGGTACTTGGGGTAAAAGAACCTTTTAGGCCTCATAACCCTTGGTTAAAAGGAAGTCACCTCCATAAAATTCTCAAATATGTCTCCATTTGCACTTAAATTCTTAGATTTTCTTTCCTCCACTTCCAACCATGTATTTTCATACCCTTGACCAAGTTTGAATCTAGTTTCCTAGGTTTGATTCAAGTTTGACCAAGTTTGGCCAACTAAAATTACCAAAATGCCCTTCATAGCTTCTAATGCAAGAAAAGTCTCAAACTTGGTCAATTTAACTCGCAACTTCACCAAATTTCACAAAATGGTTTCAAACATCATTTCTCATCTTCCCAGACTATCTTTTACCTAAAAATTACCATTTTACCCTTCCTCACTTCCTTAGCAAGAAAAAGGCAATCTTTGGTTAAACTAAGTTCAAATTTCATCGAGATGTTCATTTCACCTATAGAAGCTCAATTATATCTCTCTTGGTCACATTTTCCCTTTGACATGCCAAATTACCAAAATGAATATAGTTACCCTTGTGGTCAATTTACCTTAGATTTTTAATCCTATGAACTCCAAGGACAATTTGACTCATTGACTGGACTTAAACCTAGCTTGCAAGTGTAATCTTATTAAGGATTATGTAAATAAAATAAATTAATTACCTGATAAATTCAAGGCTCTCACATCCTCCCCCTTTAGAGAATTGGTCCTCCAATTCATGCTTTAACTCTAGGAACACTCTGGGATATTGAATGTCAATATCATGCTTTGTCTCCCAAGTGGCGTCATCCCCTAAATGATTAGACCATTGGACCTTGTCCATGGGTATCCACTTGGTCCTTTGCTTCCTAACTTGTCAGATAAGGAATCTAATTAGGCATTCCGCATAGCTCAAGTCCTCACTTACTAGCTCGATAGGAGGGGGTATCACCGATTGCCCGTCCGGTGCATTACATTTATTTAATAAACTAACATGGAACACATTATGTATGTGAGGTAGTCTTGGTGGCAGTGCCAATCTATATGCAACTTTGCCAACCTGTTCTAGAATCTCATAGGGTCCAATGTACCTAGTAGCTAACTTGCTCCTTTGGCCAAATCATACCACTCCTTTCATTGGTGAGGCCTTGTCCACTATTTCAAGGTTCACTTCATGCTGCTTGACATTGGCATGTGCCTGCTACCTATCAATAGCTACCTTTAATCGGGCTTGAATTTGTTTAATCTTGGCTGTGGTCTCCCCCACGACCTGTGGTCCTACTTGGTCAACATTTGCCTTATCAACCTAGCAATGCAGTCTCATGCATCACCGGCTGCACAAAACCTCATATGGAGCCATCAGAATCGATGCCTAATAACTATTGTTATAGGTGAATTCAATAAGTGGAATATGGTCATCCCAATCTCCTCTGAAATCTAAGGCACAACTTCACATCATGTTCTCTAGGGTCTAGATAGTCCACTCCGATTGTCCATCTATTTGAGGGTGATAAGTGATAGCTAAAAGGCTATCGCCCCTAGATCTCCTGATCATCTAACTTGATGCCACCCTCAGTTTTAACCTAACCCATACCTCGGGTCATTCTCCACATCACCCTTCGAAAGTGACATGACCAACTTCGGTACAAGGTGTCCTCACCACCCTCGGATTTATGAAGGCGCCGACCTCAAAAATGAAGATCCACCATCCTTGATAGAGGAAAAGGTCTCCCAAAGGTGACCCACTCTTCTGAAGGGCCTTCCCCGATAGCCCTTGGGCAAAATCTCTACCCGAAGGGGTCTCACACCCTAAAAGGGTCTTGCAGAGATATGAAAAAAATGGTTAAGGAGCCTCTAATAGAGAGACTTCACACACGCCCCTGCCCTCTGGCCAGAATGGCCCATGGCCAGCTAGTGAGGCCAGCCTCTGAAGGTACAGATCGGATATGACCAAACACGTGTCATGATCTGGACAGGCTATGTCAAATGGCCTTTCCCCTAGACCCTTCTATAAATACTTAGGAGGGACGTTGGTAAAGACACGAGACTCTCACTATTCCCTACTCTCTGCCCTTTACTACTACTCTAATAAATATTAACTTGGGCGTTGGAGGCTCGTCCCCCGGAAACACAATCCGGGGAGCTCCTGCTCCTAACCCTTGTTCTTCTAAGTGTTTCAGACATCTTCACACCAGAAGTCCTCCCTGCGGGCCAACATGTCATTCAACAAAGATGCCGTTGGGCATCATTTGTGTTAGTGTTGTGCCCAAAAGGCCAATCATGTGATGATTATATTTTTGCACATAGAGTCATGATATTTTATTAAGGCATTAATCCAACAATTATGTTTGTTGTTTTGTTTCTGCATAACTTAACAAACATAATTGTAACCCTAGAATATTGATATTCTCAAACGTCCCTAGTCTAGTATTATTGTAGAGCGGGTTGCAATAATACATAACGACTAGCATATGTGGAGACTAATATGAGATATCTAGTCTGCGTATGGGTACAAGTTGGAGAACTTGTGTATTGGACCGACCCACCATGAGAACACTACATGGATCATTATATGAGTGTCATAAGTGATTCTCATAGTGATCATGGTATATGTAGTCCTTCGACCTAAGATCATCAAGGTTCCCTACATGTGAGTTACATACTTGGATATTTCCCTTTGGTGCTCATAACTGAGCAAACTTGAAAGAGATCATTGGGTGTGTCACATATCATGCAGAGAGATTTGTATGATCAAGATGGGATTTGTCCCTCCTATGTGATGCCCTGAGACATCTTCGCTGGAAGGCATAGTGACTTCCGGGAGGACTTCCTGTAAGGGAGAGCGTCTGGAGTTGAGGTTTCCCAGGGGAGTGTGCCTAAAAAGCTCCAAGAAGAGGGTTAGGAGGTCCCCGGGGTGCTTTTCCGGTGAGGAGCCTCCGACGCCCAAGTCAGTTTTTCTGAGAAGGTAATGGGGAAGCACTAGAGTTTTTAGTGGGCTTGCCTGTATTTTCTCAAGGAGGAGGAGTCGAACCCTTTGCCAGGGTCTGTTCCCTGGTATTTATAGAGAAGCCCAGGCCGTTCAGATGACGACACGTGTTCAGTCAGATGTTCCCTGAGTTTCTGGGCGTAGGGGGCGAGTAGCCAGTGATAGGCTCCTTGAGCCTTGAACCGAGACAGGTCGTGACAAGACCTGGACGGCGTCGGAGTGTCAAATCGCCATTTGAGGTGACATGTAGCGTCTGTGGGTGGCATGTTAGAGGCTCCTTAAATGCTCATGCCGTACTCCCGAGGTCCTCTGGGCGAGGTCGTTCTTTGACACGGCCGCCCTTCTTCGGGAGTTTTGCTCGTGCTTTTGGGGGGTTCCCTTGTTTGGAGGTTCCACCTTCGGGGAGATTCCCTTTTGTTTGTGATAGCTCATCCGAAGGTAATCCGTTCGGTCCCCCGAGAGAACCGGCACCATCTTTGCGATCCCTGGCGTTCTTGTTGAATTTCCAAGTTCGGGGTGCTTGGCTTCGTTCGTTCCGAGGTCAGTGATGGTGCCTCTTTCGGGTGATGCCAGGCTTCCTGATCATACTTTCGGCAGGAAGTACGCACTGGGAGAGGAGATAGTTCTTCGGTTATCACAAGCCCCCCTCCAGAAAGCCGAAGTGGGAACTTCGGTTTGGCAACTTTCAAAGGGAGTACTTTGGGGCCTTGGGTATAGCACTCTTGCCGAAGGTGCACCTTTTGTCCGAAGACACGAGTTGTTCAAACATAGCCCATCTTTTGGTATCTCCAGGGTAACCTACTTCTTTACTTTTGTAGGTTTGTGAAATGTCGCATCTCATAACCAGACGTGTCAGTCTGCAGCGGTGAGCCGTCTGTCAGAAGGCGTGTCCCCCTTTTTGGCGCGATGGCTGACACGTGGTAGCTTTTTATTGGCTGGGGTTGCATCGGTTACAGCGGGCGTGCCTTTTTATGCTTAGTAAGCAGTTATGGCGACTCTTTGCCTTCGCGCAGCATTTATGACGCCGTTTCGCTTATCCCCCCTCGGCCTATATATACTTTTGTTCCTTCATAACCCCTTTTGCTTCTCCTTTTGCTCTCCTCTGTCTTTCAAGTGCTCCTGCCTTCTTCCTTGCTTTTCACGGCGGTGCTGTTTAACGGGGTTTTTTCTGGCCACCTTTCACGACGGCGTTTTCAAATCCAGATTTTGGCAAATCATTTGGTGGGTTTTTGGTCTCCAGAGTCCTCTGATTTTTGCTTTTTCAAGCTTTTCCGAACTCATTTTTTGCCTTTTTCTGAACTTGTTTTTCAGCCAATCATGCCTATCCCCGAGAGCTGGCAGCATCTTCTTTCTCACCCTTGTTGCACCACTCCTACAAAACTAGAGAAATGGAAGAAGAAGTTCTTCCTTCCCTCCTATGCTACTACGAGGTTGCCACGTTCTGACCAATTCAGTTTTTCAAACCGTAGTGACGAGGTTACCGTTTTTCGAGCCCAGCTGAAGGCCGGACTTCGGTACCCTCAACCGAAGATGGTTTGCGAGTTTTACGATTTCCATGGCATTGCCGTAAACCAACTTCCACCGAACTCGTACTGCTACTTCAACGCCTTTCTTTGTATGTGTGGCATTTTTAAAATAGAACCCCATTTCATTCTTTTTCTGCAGTACTATAAGCTCTTCGTGGTCCCGAAGGGTGGCTTCTACTTTATGCTACCTCGGGTGTTAGGCACCTCCTATGTGCTTGGCTTAGGCCAAGGAGAACCAAGGAAAATGAGAGAAAACAGAAAGGGAAGAAAGAAGAGCCATGGAGACTGGCACAATGACTTATGTGCAAAACTGGAAACTATCAGGACTTAGTTGCACATGGAAAATGTAATATGAGAAAGCTGACAGAAAACTGAGAAAGGGGACCAAACTGTGCACTAAGTTAAGTAGTATAAGTGAAACCACAAGTTTAAAGATGGCATTGTTGGCCATGCAAATTTCTATAATGGCTAGTGCAAGACTAGACCATTTGTGGGAGACAACAATGATTACTAGTCAAAATCTTGTCTACCACTAGTGTACTATTCACTAGTTACTAGTTAAACTAACTAGTCTTTATGTTAGTTACATGGCCGGTCATGCATGGGTGCTTATGACGCCTTGGTACTTGTGTTGTTTATTTGCTTGGCTCTTTGAGCCATGTGTGGACTTAAGTGCCCATTTAGACACAAGTTTGAGTGGCGGCCTTGTACACAAGTGAACTTAAGGGCTATATTGCGCCATGCAAAGAAATGGAAGTGAAATTGGCATTTTGGCTAACTAAAGCCAATGACTTTCGGCCGAAACTAGCCTAAGTCCATTTGCATCATTTCGGGCTTCCTTGCCTTTGCTAAACCGAGAGCATTCTTGAGAGAGCTCCTTCACAATCTTGTCTTGATTTCAAGAACCTTGAAGCCATTTGAAGAATTCAAGCTAGGAAGGCTTGTCTCGGCATAAGCTCACTTGGAATCAAGCTTTGTTTATGAAGAAATGGTGAAGGGCCGAGCCATTTGAGCTAGGGTTCTTGAGGTAACCTTGGTATTTCCTTGAATCCATGGTATTTCTTTCCATGAACAAGGATTTTGAATGCTCATACGTTGCTAAGCTTGGAGATTAAAGCAATTGAATTATTTGGTGGAAAACCTAGTTATGGCCGAATATGATGAACATGTGTTCTTGGTGTTCTTCTTGGAATTCATGGAAATTAATCCATGTGTGATGCTTGTTGATGATCATTTAACCTTGTGATAGGTTGTTTGGGCGAAGAACACCAAGATTGCGCAAGTTAGTGCTTTGGCCGAAAGTGTATTTTGAGGTAACCCATGTTCAACCTTTGTTTACATGGCATTAACGCCATGAACCATGCTTAATGATGCATTGGTAGATGTGTGTGGCATTGGATTGAATGAAGAACATGTATATGTGAAATGGGCACTATGGCCGAAAGGGTGGAAATGGTGTTTACATGTATTTTGCTTAGTTACATGGTAATTGTGCCATGAGTAAGCTTATTAGTTGTTTGACTACTCATTTGGTGTAATGGAATGTTGAGTAGTACCATGAGATAAAAATGTGTGCTTTGGCCGAAAGCTTGAATTGGAGTGAAATGGTATATTTCACTTGGTTACTTGGCATTAATGCCATGGTTGTTGTTTATTGGAGATTATAATGGCTCATGGTATGTGAGATTAATGGGCAGCTTATGTTTAAGTATTTTGGCTTATATGGCCGAGAGCTTCAAAGTGTTGGGTGATAGTGTCTTTCATTGAAATCATGGTATTTGATCCATGGGTTATGTTGTTAATGATTATGCCTTATTATGGTAGGCATTGAGGTTGAAAGGCACTTGGACACTTGAAGTTTTATTGGAGACCGAGAGCTTGAGGTAGGGTTCACTACACTTGAGTTCGCTTGGTAATATATGCCATGGTTCAAGTGTTAAGGTGGCTAAGTGATGGTTAAAATTTGCCATGTGATCTTAGTTACTTGATGGGCTTATTGGTTATATTTGGTTGCAATGTTGATTAGCTAATTGACTATGGTACATGTACTAAAAATGCAAGTGAATGTGGCCTATTTGCTTGGCATTTTGGGAGCTCCATATGGAATGTTATTGGTAAGATTATGTGCAAGGATTGCACACGGGTACATGTATGGCTTATATGGCCGAGAGCAACAATGTGAAGTGTGTGTGAGTACTTGTGTGCTTTGGTGATTTCTTGTGCATGCTAACCCCATTATGGTTATTTGTATATGGTTATACTTGCTTTTCTTGTCTTTGTGTTTGTTTTGCAGGTTGAGCTAATTAATTGGAGGTTAAGCCTTGAGTGTTCACTCGGCTTAACTAAATAAACTCTTTAAGAGTTGGGTATAATGAAGTGAATCCTACTGAGTTAAACTCACTGCCCATTCTCCATTTTTTTTCAGGCAAGGATATTCAGCCTGAGTAGTGCTAAGCTGCCTTGTGTGTGCACTTAGTGTTTATTTGCTTTGTTGCTAAGGTATGTGCCAATGTGTGCTTGGCTTGACACTTTAGAATTACTTGCAAGTCTTATTGTGAGTTGGCCGAGACTTATGGTTTAAGCTTGCAGGCTGTAGAGTGGGAACTGTCTAGGGGAGCATGGATATCTGGACTTTAGCTCTGGTTTTGCTTTTCACCTTTATGACCATGAACATGGCCGTGGGCTTGGTGTTGCAGTGTGTGCTTTTGTATGGGATCCTTAAGGTGATGTTTGAGCACTAGGAGTTTGGTCTCGGTCTGTATATAACTTGGCATGAACAACTTATGGGTGCTTGGCATTACTAGCCATGTTATTTGCTAGGTAGACTACACTTTTGGTTGTGTATATTTGTAGTCTCGGATACCTAGATGGTGTTATTTTGAGAACCTTGTATGCCAAGTTATGTATGGGAGTATGGATGATTATATGTATGGATATGTGTTATAAGCATTATGGGCCAAGGCTTGGCACTTTTGAGTGTTGTTAATGGCATGACCTTGCAAGTTTTATGGTGCACCTTTGTATGTATGTTTGATGGCCGAGAGCTACATGCATTACTCCTTGTGGTTTTCCAAACTTAAACCAACATTGTGGGCTTCTTGGTTGCCATGTAGGTAGCACACTTGATTGCACACCAAGTATGCACTGGAAGTTGCATTATTTGTTGCCTTGCTTGTTATGCAAGAAAGTGGTTTGGGCCTTACTTACGCTGCAAGTTGATAGCCGAACGCTATCGCCTCTATCTGGCCTTTGTCCCTCCCATGTTGTAACGGGGAGTGAAGTGATATCTTCGGGCCCTTGGACTTAGAAAAATGCATGGCCAGGCTCGGATGAGTTGATTCAATAACAATGTCATCAGTTTAAGTTAGTCTACCGGGTAGTCAAGAAACCAAAGATTGGGCTAACGAGAGTGACACATTCCATGTCTTTTCCTTGGACAAAGGGACAACAACATATATCGATGATGATCATAAAAGTATAGTCGAGCATCAACAATCTTGGGGGGGTCAAGCAAGGATGTGTTGCTAGACACCATTCATTGTTTATTATCGTAAATGTGATTTATGATCATTTTCAATGTGAAAGGATCCTATTGGGTCGCACACATAGAGGATTTTGGATCAAAGTGCATGGGGCTAACCGGCCCAAAAGTTTGAGCCATTATTAAGCCCGAAATTAAACCTTAATTGGAAAGTTGAGTTTCACTATAAAGACAACTTTTAAGTGAGAAATTCACAAGGGTCTCATTGCCCTAGCCTCCAAAAGGGACAGCAGCACTCCCTCATTGCTCCGGCTCTCCAAAGAAAACGCATGCCGGGACTCGGTGGGCGTGATTTCCGAGAGACCATCTTATGCCAAGAAAGCTTAAAAGGATCCTGACGGGTGAGTTCTACCGAGGAGGAACTCGGGTATGAAAAATTTTTCGACGACAACACCCGGTCGCCGAGGTGCCAGGAAGGTTTAAATTTGTTGTTTGGGCTCCCGATCCCCCTGTTTTCCTAAAAAACTGTGGTGCCTTCTTTTTTGTGGGCTTTTGAGATTTTCTTGCCTTGACCAATTTTTTGACTTTTTGCCATGCAGCGGACATACCATCTTTCAGAAACAGAAGCTGAGCACGCTCGAAGCGAACCCCTCGGGATGAATATATCCCGAAAGGGACTTTCCCGAAGGAACCTTTCTGAACGTTTACGGACAAATGAATTTAAGTACTTCTGACACCCCCTGCCAGCAAAGTCGTCCCCTAAGGACATCTCAAACTCAACGCTAATCACTGAGGCACTCCATCAAGGCCATCGTGGACACTCACAATGACGATGACTCTCTTGCCGCGAAGGTGTCTGAGCACGCTGCCCAGGTACGCCTTTCGCCTGAGATGTTTTTCCTTTCGATTTCCTCCCCAAATGTCTGCCTCTTCTTCTTTGCCTTACTAACTTTGTCTTTGTTTCTCTGCAGCTGCTGGGGTACGACGGTTTCCTCAGAGTTCGGGTGGCGAGGCCTTTCGCTGTACCGAGCCTCCTTTATACCACCATAGACCTAGATAAGGCCATTGCTCGGAACTAGTAAGGGAGAACGCGTTCTCTTTGAAGCTACACAAAAGGAGGTTGCTGCCGTTCAGGAGGAGTTCTTGAAGGAAAAGGACTTGGGCTGTTGGAGGACTCCTCCCAGGGATTTCTGACCGGGGCCCTCAGGTAACGGAGCTATTTTCTGAGGCATTTCAAAAGGAGAAGTCGGAATCTGAGGAATCTCCTAGCAAAGGTGCTTGAAGAGAAAGCCACGCTTCAGCCGAGGTCGAGCCTTTAAAGAAGGAGCCGGAAAGAACACGATGAAGGCGCCGCAGAAGAAGGTCGCGGATCTGAAGGAGGACCTTGAATACCTCGGTGTCGAGAAGGATAAATCTGACCAGATGACCAAAGTTGGTTTCCAGGACGGGTTTTGCCTCGCTCGGCACCAAGTTCTTCAAAGGTTCCCAGACTTGGACCTTTCTTTCTTGGAGGCCCTAAACATTCCTGAGGGGCCTCGGTGGTCTTGGTCCAAGATTGAGCACCTGAACTTGCCTCTTTCTTTTCCGGCGCCGAAGGTTGTGGAAAAGGACGCAGGAGCTGGTGGCTCCCGGGACGCCGAGAATCCTTAGTTTGTTTTAGGGTCCTTTGCCTTATTTTCCTTCTTTTTTGTACTTCTTCTTCTGGCAATCTTTCTTCTCTGTAAGCAAATTCATCTTAATAAAAGACTCTTTTAGAAAATTTGGCTAAGTCTCTTTGCGAGATTTTTCATTTCCCATTGTCCCGAACTCATTTGCTCAAGAGACTTCGGAAAACCTTCTGCAAGCATGGCGACCTTCTTCGCGAAATCTTGACTTGTACAAATTATGCCTAAGAATTTTGGCTAAGTCTTTTGCCAGGTTTTCTCCATTGTCCCGAACACGCTCGCTCAAGAGACTTCGGAAAACCTTATCTGGTCGGCCACTTTTGCGGAATTTGCACCTCTTATGCTTAAGACTTTTTGGCTAAGAAACTTTCGTACTTAGAGAATTTTTCTAATTTGTACAGCACAATCTTCTTCACCGAGATCCTAAGTATAGAATTTTCTCAAGGCATCCGAATGCCACGTATTTTTTAATTCTATACCTTCGGAATCGCCGAGCTTGTACACCCCTTTTCGTACTTCGGCAAGGATCAGATAAGGACCTTCCCAGTTCGCACGGAATACCCCGTGGGATGGCCTACGAGGTGCAAATTCAGCCTTTCGGAGAACGAGGTCTCCTTTATTTATTCCTTTTGGCCTGGCACGTAAGTTTATAGCCGTGGCCACTGTCTGCTGAAAAGCTTTTCTTCTCAGCTCCGCTATTTCCCTGTGTTCGCCGACGAGGTCGAGCTTGGTTCTTAGGCCGAGGTCATTTCTACTTTCATCAAAAACTTGTACTCGGATTGATGGTCGCACTACCTCAATTGGGATGATGGCCTCTGTACCGAAAACGAGTGAAAAAGGCGTTTCCCCTGTTGCTCTTCATGGTGTTGTTCGGTAGCTCCATAACACGCTTTGGACCTCTCCCGGCCATTTCCCTTTTGCTTCCCCTAGCCTCTTTTTCAGACTATCTTTTATGGTCCTGTTAGATACTTCTACCTGCCCATTGCTTTGGGGGTGAGCTACTGGCGCGAAGTGCATTTTTGTTCCGAGGTCACTGATGAATTCCTGGAACCCTTTGTCTATAAACTGGGATCCATTATCAGCTACTAGTACCCTTGGTATGCCAAATCTGCATACGATGTTCTTCCATACGAACTTCTGCACTTCTTTTGCCGAGATAGTAGCCAACGGTTCTGCCTCGACCCATTTGGAGAAATAGTCTACTGCTACTACGCAGAATTTCACGCCTCCAGGCGCTGTTGGGAGTGGTCCTATGAGGTCTATGCCCCAGACTGCGAAGGGCCAGGGATAGTCAGCCGAAGTCACCATTTCCGAGGGTGTCCTCTGGATATTTGCGTGTTTTTGGCAGTTACCACATTTTCGGACGAACTGCCTAGCGTCCTTTCTCAGGGTAGGCCAAAAGTATCCTTGGCGCAGTATCACTGCCGCCAGGGCGTCGGTTCCAATGTGTGAACCACAAGCGCCTTCGTGGACTTCTTCGAGGATCATTTCAGTATCCTCTTCGCCAACACACCTCTGTAAAGGATTTGCATATCCCTGCCGATACAGTTCTTCGCCTATTAGGAAGAATCGGCCGGAGCGTCTTCACACTTTTGCAGCCTCGATGGGGTCTTCGGGGAGCGCGTTGTTCGCAAGATACCTTTTTATCGGGTCTTTCCAGCCTTTTTCCGAAGTTACTATGCTCAGTACTTCAATGCTCGGGCGGCTTAGTACCTCGGTGTATGTTTTTGACTTCGACAAGCAGTCTGCTTCGGCGTTATCCCATCGAGGTACGTTTTCGATCCGTATGGTGTCGAACTCTCGAATGAGCTTTGTCACCTGTTCGTGATATTTTGCCAAGATTGGGTCCTTCGCCCCATAGTCTCCTGCCGTTTGTGGAACTACTAGCTGGGAATCGCTGTGGGCTTTTAGATTTCGCACGCCAATTCTTCTGGCTAGTCGCAATCCTGCTATGAGGGCTTCATACTCAGCCACATTGTTGGTGACGTTAAAGCTGAACTTAATAGCCTTCATTACTTCAAGGCCTTCGGGACCTCTGATAATTACCCCAGCTCCCTGGTGTTCGGACCCCGAGGCTCCGTCGACGTACAAAGTCCACTCTGGCTCACCTTCGCTTGGATCTGGATGGCTATCTTCGGTGGTGGGTACTTCGGCAATGAAGTCTGCCAGAGCTTGAGCTTTTATGGCTTTTCGAGGTTCATAAGTGATGTCGTGTTCGCCAAGCTCTATGCACCATTTGGAAAGCCTTCCCGAATGATCAACTTTTCTCATGACATCGCGCAGAGGTAGACTGCTTCGGACGATGATAGGGTGAGCCTGAAAATATGGTCGCAGCCTTCTTCCTGCTAGCACCAAGGCATATATAGCTTTTTGCAACAGAGGGTACCTGACTTCGGCGCCATGCAGGGACTTGCTTACGTAGTAGACTGGCCATTGCTTCGCCCCCTCTTCTTTCACAAGGACCGAGCTCACGGCTTTTTCTGTGACGGCGAGGTATAACACGAGGGGCTCTCCTTCGCGAGGTTGCCGCAAAGTGGGCAGACCGGCTAAGTAGATTTTGAGTTCCTCCCAGGCCTTTTGGCAGTCTTCACCCCAAGGATGGTCGTTACTCCCGAGGTTGTCCTCCTTTTTTGCTGCCTTAGTGAGGACTTTGAAGAATGGTCGACACCGGTCTCCATATCTGGAAATAAACCTGCTGAGGGAGGTTATCCTTCCGGTGAGCCTCTGCACATCTTTTATTGTGGCAGGAGTTCGGAACTCGAGTAGAGCCTTAATTTTTTCTGGGTTGGCATCAATGCCTCTTTCTGATACCATGTACCCAAGGAACTTTCCCGAGGTCACTCCGAAGATGCACTTTTCGGGATTAAGGCGGATCCCGAAGGCTCTGAGCTGGTGGAAAGTTTCCTTTAGATCTGCGACGTGGTCGCCAGGCAGTTTGCTTTTGACTATCATGTCGTCCACATATACTTCCATGTTTCTCCCTATTTGGTCGTTGAAGACCTTGCTCATCAACCTCTGGTAGGTGGCCCCTGCGTTTTTTAGCCCGAAGGGCATTCTGACGTAACAGTATGTTCCTCCCTCGGTGATGAAGGCGGTTTTCTCCTCATCTTCGGGGTCCATCCTTATTTGATGATACCCACTGAAGGCATTTAAGAAACTTAGGAGCCCGTATTCGGCAATTGAGTCTACCAATTGGTCTATCGGTGGGAGAGGGTATGAGTCTTTTGGGCAAGCATCGTTCAAGTTTCTGAAGTCGATGCAGATCCGGAGCTTACTGCTTCCTTCTTTTGTGGCAATAACCACGTTGCTTAACCATTCGGGGTACTTGACCTCCCTGATGACATCAGCGTTCTAACAGGTGCTGGACTTCGGTTTTGACAAAGTTACTTTTATGGACTGAGATGCCCCGTTTCTTTTGCCGGACAGGTTTTGCTTCCGGACTTACTCTAAGGCTATGCTGTATTACGTTAGGGTTTACCCCGGGCATATCTTTCGGCGAGTAGGCAAACAGATCTTTATTTGCCAACAGAAAAGATACAAGTTTTTTCTTGTCACCTTCGGCCAAGTTCTTCCCTATTCGGGTATTTTGGCCTGGGACAAGTTCTACTTCTTCCATTTCCGCCTTCGCGGGATTCTCTGCCTCGCCCTTTTTTGGCGCTTTTGCTTCCACAGCTTGCGCGAAGTTGTTTGCTGGAGCCTTTCGTGTTTTGACGAACACCTTCCTTACTTCGCCTTGATCTATGAAGATTTCCGCATCTCCATCCTTGGCGGCGAAAGTGACGGTTAAGTACTTGACATCAGGGCGAATGTGCAGGTTTCCCTGTGTCTGTCTTCCAAGGATGGCGTTGTACGATGAAGGGACATCCATAACGATGAACCTTGCCATTGTGGAGGCGTACAACTCTGCTGTCCCAATCACCAAAGTCCCTTTCAGCATCAAAGGGAGATCGATCCATCCGAGGACGGGCAGTTCGGATGGACCTACCCCGACGGTAGGCGAGGTGACGGACTTAAGGTTGCTGCTAGATACACCCAACCTCGGCAGCAAGTGTGAAAACAGGACGTCGGCATTTGATCCATCATCAAGCAGCACTCTCTGGACATCCCAGTTTCCTATTCTCGCCATGATCAATAGTGGGTCATCATGGGGAAACATGACTGCGGAACCATCCTTTCGGGTCAGCTTTTTTGTTGGACTTTGATACTCCATGACTTCTATTTCTCTGGCCTTCCTCTTTCTTTTTGAGGATGGCAGTCCCGTCGTAATTGTTTGTATGATTCCCACTGGAGGTGGGGGGCGCCTTTTCAGACTTCGGTTTCTCCGCCTGTTGGAGTCGTACTCCTCTTCTTCTGCCTTTCCTTCCTCCTCTTTTCTCCCTTTTGGGGAAGGCATGCGCAGATAACGCCGAAGTTGGCCCTGTTTTATCAGCGACTCTATATACTTTTTCAATTGGAAGCAGTCTTCGGTGTTGTGGCCATGGTCGCGATGAAACTGGCAGAACTTCTTCATATTCTTTCTGTTGTCGGCGGTCATGGCCCGTGGCCGCTGAACCTGAGTTCCCTGCCTTTCCATTGTCATGAGGATGTTGGTCCTTGTGGTGTTCAGGGGTGTGAAAATGGGGAGTTTCCTTCCTCTCGTTCTCCGAGGTCGGCCTGCCTGTTCGGTGGGATACCGGGTTTGCTGGTTGGACCCTTCGGCCCGGGTGTGATCGGACTTCGGTCCGCCCATTCTCAGTTCTTCGGCTGTCATGTGCTGTTCGGCCCTTCGGTAAAATTCGCCCAGCGTGTCCGGGGGGTCCTTGGAGAATTCGTAAAACAGCTGTGAGTCCCTCCGAAGGCCCCGTGTCATCGCGAGGATGCGTACTTCGGGCCGAAAGTCTGGGACACTCAAGGCCTCTCTGTTAAATCTCTCGACATAGTCGCGGATGGTCTCTCCAATTCTTTGCGCTATGTCGAACATCTGAACCGGCATCTTCGCCGTTGGCCGACTTCCGATAAACTGCTGCGTGAAGGCTGTGGATAACTCCTGGAACTCCGTGATGGTTCCTGGGGCCAATGAATTATACCAGGCTGTTGCTGGCCCAGTGAGAGTGACCTCAAAACATTTGCACAAGGTAGCGTCGTCGGCACCGTGCATCATCATGCTGCGTCTGTACTTGGTCAGATGGGCCTGTGGATCAGTACGGCCATCATAAGTTTCCAGCCGAGGTACTCTGAAGTCACCTGGCATGGCTGCCTCAACTATATTTTGGGTGAATGGGGACTCATCCCCACAAAAGGTTCCAGACAGCCTAGCCCAGACGGGTTTGCGGGCCACCTGTTTCTCCACTCTGTCCAACCTCGCCAATATCTTCTCCATAAGGATCGTGGCACTAGGTTCTTCTTCTGGGAGGGGAGATTGTCGGTGCCTCTTCGGAGAGTGAGTTCAGCGCTGAGGGGATGGGGACCTCGCCTCAGGTGACTGGCTCCTCCTATGTGTGATTTTGGGTCATCTTGACCCTGCTTGTCCCGCGAGCCGTGCCCCGAGGGGCATGTTTTCTGTTGAAGACTCCTCTCATGGGTCTCCGCATCCCGAACTACGATGGGTTGGTTTGGGACTTTTTTCCCGAGGGTGTGCTGGCGAAGGAGGCCTTTGGGCTTGAGCTTGTTGCGGCCACCTTCGGTCTATCTGTTGTGTCATTTCAGCCACAACAGAACGTTGAAAGTCGCGCAGAAAGCTCATGGTTATGACCAGAGGACGCTCTTCCTCAGGCGTGGAAGTCCCTGGGAGGGCTTGCTCAGTGGCCGGTTGGACTTCAGGCGCGGACGGGGACCTCGGGAGTCCCTTGTCCTTAGAACGCCGAGTCTCAACGACGGCGACCCGAGGATGGTTTCCCACAGACGGCGCCAAATGATGCCCTGAGACATCTTCACTGGAAGGCATGGTGACTTCCGGGAGGACTTCCTGTGGAGGAGAGCGTCTGGAGTTGAGGTTTCCCAGGGGAATGTGCCTGAAAAGCTCAGAGAAGAGGGTTAGGAGGTCCCCGGGGTGCTTTTCCGGGGAGGAGCCTCCGACGCCCAAGTCAGTTTCCTGAGAAGGTAAGGGGGAAGCACTAGAGTTTTCAGTGGGCTTGCCTGTATTTTCTCAAGGAGGAGGAGTCGAACCCTTTGCCAGGGTCTATTCCCTAGTATTTATAGAGAAGCCTAGCCCGTTCAGATGACGACAAGTGTTCGGTCGGATGTTCGCTGAGTTTCTGGGCATAGGGGGCGAGTAGCTAGCGACAGGCTCCTTGAGCCTTGAACCGAGACAGGTCGTGACAAGACCTGGACGACGTCGGCGTGTCAAATCACCGTTTGGGGTGACATGTAGTGTCTGTGGGCGGCATGTCAGAGGCTCCTTAAATGCTCATGCCGTACTCCCGAGGTCCTCTGGGCGAGGTCGTTCTTTGACACGGTCGCCCTTATTCGGTAGTTATGCTCATGCTTTTGGGGGGTTCCCTTGTTCGGAGGTTCCACCTTCGGGGAGATTCTCTTATATTTGCGATAGCTAATCCTCTGTAACTGAAGGCGATCAGTTCGGTCCCCCGAGGGAGCCGGCATCACCTTTGTGATACCTGGCGTTCTAGCAGAAGTCCCAAGTTCGGGGTGCTTGGATCCGTTACTTCCGAGGTTGGTGATAGTGCCTCTCTTGGGTGACGGCAGGTTTCTTCCTGATCATATTTACGGCAGGAAGTACGCACTGGGAGAGGAGATAGTCCTTCGGCTATCATTATAAATATTATTAAAAGTTAAGTTAGTAAATTTCATCTTAAGTTCTATACTTTAGATTAAAAAAACTAATGTATTAAAAATGGAGATTATATATAATATATATATATATATAATCTCCATTTTAATAATTAGCTTAATATATTATATGTATGTATGTATGTATGTATGCTTTACTGGCTCAAACAATTAAATAGATTTACTATTAATGTGTTATCATAATTTTGACTTTTTAAATAGACATAAGCTAAAATTTTAATAAAAATTCTAATGTTATATAGAAAATTGAAAACAACATAATAAAAGTGGGACATTTAATAAAAAAACTCAAGCAAAAATATATTTTTTTTAAGAAGTGTGATATAAATATGGGTCATGATGTCAAAGTATAAACTTAATTAAGTAAACACTGAGTTTTTTCAAAGGCATGTAACTATAAGTAACTATAAATTACTAAAAAAAACTTAATTACTCTGACTCTTGATTTTTTATCAAAAATACACTCACCTTCAAGATTTCAAAATCTATACTTATCCCATATTTTATGACCCATTGATTTAGAAATTATACTTACATCACTGAAGTTTGAAAACATAGTCATACCCATTGTTCTTATAATATAATTAATCAATCATAGGAAAATAAAATGATTAAAGTAGAATACAATTTCTAGTACCTAAAAGGAAAATTAATAACTTATAATTTGTGGTTTAGTCACTTTATATATCTTTGCACTTTTTATTACATATAGATATATATGGTTATTAAGTTGCACTTTTAAGTTTTGATGAATGCATTCCAAGTTTAAAGAGTAAATAAATTAATAAAACACTATGTTTTTAGGCATGTTTAATGGTCATATAAATCAAACACATGTCTATTACAAAATTTTAAATTTAGTGGCATTTTTAAGTTTTTTTTTTCCATAAAAAACTTATAGAAAACATAGAAAACAATCAGTAATTCTTTTTTCTATTTTTCCTTTTCAAATAATAATCTTATTTTTATAATATAAAGCATGAGAGCTTTTCATCAATTTGTTCTACGTTTGTTTTTACTTCCTTTTCATAATTTTAGTTTTTTTTAAATCTACTAAATTGGAAATGATAAATTTGAGTATCATTAAAATCAAAAATAAAATAAAAATTATTACAAAATTTTAACTTATTATGGCAATTTATAGATTTTTTTCACTATTAAAAAATTATACTTAATATATAACTTTAAGCAAATAATTGTAATGACCCAAGTCCAGAACCGGTCAACAGAAGCACCTTCCCACACCACATGAGCTATCCTTTGGAAAAAGATAAGCGCTAGGTGCTTATGTTCTGGAATTGGAGCCCATATAACCACATAAGGCTTCCCACAATTCACTCATGTGGGACATGGGGGCGTTACAAACTCCCCCCCTTATGTACCCAACGTCCCCGTTGGAGTCAATCGGATTACTTGGTTCCCCGGACCAAGTAACCTCTATAATCGGACTACTTAGCCCCTGGCCAAGTAGTTTCTCGAATCCAGGATCAGTCTCGGTAAACGATGCATGTGCATACCCACTATGTCACACCATCGTGGTCCCGGGTCGGCTCTGATACCATCTGTAACGACCCAAGTCCAGAACCGGTCAACGGAACACCTGCCCACACCACATGGGCTATCATTTGGAAAAGGATAAGTGTTAAGTACTTAGAAATGGACTCTCAGTATAAGGAAGTTCCCCCGTCCCATACCGGCAGACTCAACCACATACTTTGAACCAAACTAGGCTCTGATACCAAACTGTTACGCCCCCAATTTTATAAACCTTAATTTTAAAAGATATCTTAAATTCCCAGAATTATAAAGCATTTAATTAAAAATAATTTAAGAAATATGAGGTAAAACATTTTATTTAAATTATTTTCCAAACAATGAAAGTATTAAATGAAATCAGAGTAGTTAAGTGACAATCCCAGGAAAACTAATATGCGCATAATGTGTCAATTTAAACAAACCATATGTTTCTTTAGAAATCAAATAACACAAAGTTGAAATCCAGTCCCAGCCAGTTTTACTTTCGAGGGGCTACAACGTACCCTCACTCAGTCTGCTCCACATCTTGAACCTCATTATATGGTTCAGTGTACTCTGTCTCCTCATAGTACTCACCTAAGAAAAACATGTTAGAAGGAGGGGTGAGCACAACTTGCTCAGTAAGGGGGAAGTATCAGGCCCATCACGTGGGTCCTAATATTCCCGTAACAAACAACAATGAATAATAAAATTTAAGTTGTAGCAATTTAATTAAAGAACAATTCCATACAACATCATAACAACAATATCAAAGTCCTACTAGCATGCTTGAACTACCATGCATATGCATAATTCCTTTTACTGATTAAATAATATCTTATTGATCGATCAATTAATCCAATACTTAAATGCCGTCGGACGAACCTATATCAACGGTGGTGAGTGTGTACATCACCCACTCTCGGGATAACTCTTAGGCAGTGCCACTAGGGATGCCACCAAGCCAGAGCCTCTCGGGATACCTACGCCGAGGTAGAGCCTCTCGTGATACCAGCCATAAGCATGGTCCCTCGCCAGCTATGGTTTGACAGCGCACAAATCATATCTCCATACTCTGTGTCAATATCAGGTCATGACTAGGGACGGTCCGCCGCCACCCTAACATGCCTCTCGGGTTCGAATCGTCCGTTCCGAACCTCTCGTCTAAATTTACGGCTTGTTAGGTCATGTAGATATGGTTCATCACCAACCTTGCATGCCTCGTATTTTATCTTACTCTTCAAATCTTTTACTTAATGCAATCTTGTGTATGACAAACATCAATCATATGCAACAACCAATTGATGCATGACCGTAGCTCATTTTATTTTAGCTCTTTTTAGTAGAATGCCATGATTCTAGTGCATCCTATTTCTTTTATCGTGTTATCTTAGTTTAGTGTTACATGATGTCATGACAATCAATGATATCTTTTAAGTGTATTTGTGATAAATGTTCATCTCATTTCTCGTGAATTCTTTCTAAATTGGTCATTTAGCATTTACGCTCCTAATCCTTTATCTATCGGCTTATAATAATTTATTACGGCCCTAACATGCCACTAACGGTTGCTTCCAATCTCATCATGTTGCTAGTGAGCTTGTCGGCCCTAAACATGGTACTAGCGGTGTTTGTCTCGCTGGCCCTAAACATGGTATTAACGGTGTTTATTTAGGCGGTTCTAACATATTTCTGATTTAATTCTTGTTACAAGTGGTCCTAGTATGATACTAGCACCAAACATACGTCATACATCACATCATTACAACCATACAACCAACCAACAAAAATTACATCTCAATGGAAGAGAACTAAAATAAAATAAAATAAAATTCTAGAAAAACTAATTAATTACCCCACCCATGTTGCCCACGTATTTAAATATTTTGTTTAGCCCAATTGTTTACTTAAAATTTATTATTTGGGTTGATGCTTATTTTGGCCTAAGAGGGCCCATGAGAACTAACCCGCTCTTCCCCTTTACCTAGTTCGGAATAATACGGCGAAATGAGGGATTTCCTAGGACGGTCCTACAAAATGTTAGTAAGGTAGAAAATTAGAAAATGTGCTAAAATTTAGAAAATTTCCTAAATGGTACTTGGAAGGTTCATGTTCTTAACATCTAGGCCAAAATTTTACCTAGTGGGCAAAAAGGGTCTCGGGGTGTCTTCGGTGGCCTTGTGCCTATTCGGGATTGTGTCGGGAGCCTTCTTGATATTGATCCTAAAAATTACAGCAGCCACACACTGAGTTATATACTCATTTAGTAGCTTTAAAAACTGATCTTGGAAGGAAAAAGTTTTTATTTCTGTTACCGATATGTTTTCGGGATCTCTGGCACTCCGGGAGTCCAAAGAAGCACCAAACCTTCAAGTAAGGATTTTCTAACCCTTTGTAACAACATGGACAGCAAGGAAAAAAGAATTATTAGGGCTGTAATATTCGAAATTGGCAGCCAAGATAATTTTTAAAAGAGGCTACGGTGGCTTACTGGGGCTTAGAACCAAGTATGGACAAGATTGCACCGGAAACGAGTGGAAAAACCCAAAACTTGGATTAATGATAATCTACCAAATATTTACAGCAAAGATATAAGGCCTTTAGGTGATAGAAAAAAAAGAAAAAATAAAATAAAAGAGGGATATAGAATAATTTAGACTTACACAAATGAATTCAGAATCGCTGGTGCGTGTAGGATCATCTTTATGTTCCAATAGGGTTTCTCCTCAATCTAATAAATCTAGGTAAAATATGAAATTAAATTAATTGGATGATGGAATTAAAAGCCCAAAGGACTTAGACCGGTTCGACAAAGAATACGAAAGCGGTAAATGGCTGGACTTTTGGTGGATACACGGTTCGACAAGGAACGAAATCAAGCCGGTACATGATACAACAATGGTGAAGAGGACGATCCTTCTGGTGTTATACCTTTTTCCCCAAATGAGCACGACCAGATAACATTGGAGGAATTATGTAGCCTATGTAGGTGGAGAAGAAGAATTTCGGAGAACAAAATATTGTAATGAATAAGAAAGTTATTCATTTGGCAAGTTGTAGGATTTAATGGCCATAAGCATAACCTATTGTTTACAAGTGCTTGGCGACTGTTGAGGAAAGAAGAAATAAAAGAAAAGGCAATATGTATATGCCTAGGTTTGGTTATTCGGTCAAAGAAGCAATTCAGACTCCTAGGTTAGACAGTAGTTACGGGGAACAAAATAAGAAAATAAATTAAAATAATAAGTTTTAGTTAATTAGGATAATAGATAAAGTGTTTAAAATAAGAAAATATAGATAAGTAGAAAATAGGAATTAACTATAAAAATTCTAAATTTTAGGGGCTGCATATGCGGCTGTGGAGTATTATAAAATAGAAATTAGGGTTAGGTAAGAAAAAGAAAATTATCCTATGTAACAGTAGTACGAACCCGGTTTAAACCTCACACGCGCGTTGGCTAAATTTTGGGAAACCTAAGCAAACGAATTCAGAATTGAGTGAGGTAAATTTCTATTGACTTCTTTTCAAGAGAAGAATCCAATGGTGCTCTCAGATTTTCCATCCGATGCTCGGTTGTAAATGACAAAAATGCCCCTAGCCTAAAGAAAATGACTTTGAGCTTCCGGTTTGGAATTTGACTTAATAACCACTAAAGGAATCATCTAAGGATCAAGATTCTTAATTTTATATTGATTTTCTAAATTGATAGGTAAAATTACAAAAATACCCTTGAGGACAGGTAAAATTACAAAAATACCCTTGAGGACAAAATGTTAATTAATTAATTTATTTTATTTACTTATTTATTTATTTTTGTTTATTTACTTATTTATTTATTTAAATTTATTTAGGGTAATTTGGTAATTTTATTTTACTTAATTTCTAGGGTTATTACAGCATCCTCCCCTTAAAAGAAATTTGTCCCCAAATTTGAAAGAAGGTGTTGAGAAGTACCTTAAAGCTGTGGATAGTTCTTTCGAAGCTCATCCTCAACTTCCCAGGTTGCTTCTTGCTCTCCATGATTATTCCAAATGACCTTTACCAGTCGAATGACTTTGTTGCGCAGAACCTTTTCTCTACGATCCACAATGGCCAAAGGCTCCTCGACGTAAGTCAAATCCTCACGTAACTGCAAGGGCTCCCACGGAATAACATGTGCTGGATCTGGTTGATACTTTCGAATATTACTCACGTGGAACACGTTATGAATTCTAGCCAAGTTCGGTGGTAAATCCACTCTATAAGCCACCTCTCCAACCCGTTCTAAAATTTCAAAAGGTCCAACAAAGCGTGGGGCTAACTTTCCTTTCACTCCAAAACGTTGAACTCCCTTGGTCGGTGACACTTTTAGGAACACATGATCACCAACAGAAAACTCCAAGGGACGACGCCTCTGGTTTGCATAACTTCACTGCCTATCTTGAGCCGCTACCAATCGTTGTTTGATTATTTTGACCTTATCTGAAGTTTGTTGTACCAAATCTGGTCCTAATAAAGGCCTGTCGCCCACTTCTTCCCAACACACCGGAGTACGACAACTACGTCCATACAAAGCCTCATATGGGGCCATCTGAATGCTGGAGTGATAGCTATTATTATAAGCAAACTCCACTAGTGGCAGGTCATTATCCCAGGAGTTCTTGTAATCCAATGCACAAGCTCTAAGCATATCCTCAATAGTTTGTATAGTCCTCTCCAACTGCCCATCTGTCTGTGGATGAAAAGCGGTGCTCATTAATGTCACAGTGCCCAACTGTTCTTGTAAAGCCTGCCAAAACTATGATGTGAATCGTGGATCCCTATCAGAAACAATGCTCCTCGGTACTCCATGAAGACGAACTATCTCAGATATGTATAATTCAGCTAATCTAGCTACAGGCCAAGTCTTTTGGATTGCCAAAAAGTGGGCTGACTTGGTTAACCGATCAACTATAACCCATATTGCATCATGTCGACGACGAGTGGCAGGTAGCCCGACTATGAAATCCATTGCAATGTCATCCCACTTCCATTGAGGAATCTCTAATGGCTGTAGCAGTCCTCCAAGTCTCTGGTGTTCTACTTTGACCTTCTGACAAGTCAGACATCTAGATACAAACTCTGCAATATCCTTCTTCATACCACTCCACCAAAAGCTTTTCTTCAAATCATGGTACATCTTGGGGCCCCCCGGGTGGATGGTCAACCGAGATGCATGTGCCGCCGATAAAACATCATACTTCACCTCACTACCTTAGGGAACAACGATTCTATTTTGAAATTTTAGGGTACCATCCACATCCACACTGAATCCTTTTTGCCCTAGAACTGACCATTCTTGGCATTGTAGATCCTCCTTTTGCGCTTCCTTGACCCTTGCCACAAGTGTAGGCTCCATATGCAAACTGGCCATGAGAACCTGGGGTCTCTTCACTTGAACACCTAAGCTCATATGACTAAACTCCTCTAGTAGTTTCCACTCTGAAACCACCATAGCATTCAGTTTAGCACCCGTTTTTCTACTAAAAGCATCAGCCACTAGGTTAGCTTTACCTGGGTGATACTGAATAGTGCAATTATAATCGGAGAGATATTCAACCCAATGACGCTGTCGATTATTGAGTTCCCTCTATGACAATAGATACTGTAGGCTTTTATGATCAGTGAAGACCTCAAACTCTTCTCCATACAAATAATGTCGCCAAAGCTTTAATGCATGTATGACAGCTGCCAACTCCAGATCATGAGTTGGGTAATTAAGCTCATGAGGCTTCAACTGCCTAGACCCATAAGCGATCACCTTTCCCGACTGCATCAATACACAGCCAAGCCCCTGATGTGATGCATCTGTATAAACTGCAAAACGACTTCGCCCATCAGAAAGAGTAAGAATAGGTGCAGAGACTAACCGCTTCTTCAACTCCTGAAAATTATTCTCGCACTGCTCGGTCCACTGGAATGGCTGATCCTTCTTAGTCAGTTGGGTCAAAGGGCGTGCCAGCTTTGAATAACCTTTTACAAAACGTCTATAATACCCAGCCAAGCCCAAGAAACTCTGAATCTCAGACACGGTCTTCGGTTGTTGCCAGTTCACCACAGCTTCAACCTTACTAGGATCCACTGAAATTCCTTCCTTAGTTACCACATGGCCTAAAAAGGTGACACTGTCCAACCAAAACTCGCACTTGCTCAGCTTTGCATACAGCTTATGCTTCTTCAACGTCTGAAGTGCAATCTTCAAATGTTCTCTATGGCTTTCAGCATCTGGTGAGTAAATCAAAATATCATCTATGAAAATGATGACAAACTGATCTAGGTATGGTTGGAACACCCTATTCATTAGGCCCATGAAAGCGGCGGGTGCATTGGTTAACCCGAAGGGCATCACTAAAAACTCATAATGCCCACAACGAGTCCTGAATGCTGTCTTTGACACATCTCCCTCTTTGATTTTCAGTTGATAGTACCCAGACCTCAAATCGATCTTGGAGAACACTGATGATCCCCTCAGCTGATCAAACAGGTCATCAATCCAAGGTAAAGGGTACCTATTCTTTATCGTCACTAAATTCAGCTGTCGATAATCGATGCACATCCTCAAGCTGCCATCCTTTTTCTTCACGAATAAAACAGGAGCACCCCAAGGTGAGGTACTTGGACGTATGAACCCCTTTTCGAGAAGCTCTTGTAATTGACTTTTTAGTTCCACCATTTCTGAGGGAGCCATTCGATAAGGTGCTTGAGAGATAGGAGCCGTTCCTAGCAATAAATCAATGGTGAAGTCAACATCTCGGCTAGGTGGCATTCCAAGTAACTCCTCTGGAAACACTTCTGGAAATTCTTCCACAATGGGAATACCAGCTACTGATTCAGGCTTCTCTAACTCTGTCTGCACATAAGCCAAATAGCCAACACCACCTTGACGGAGATATCTATTAGCTTGCAAGCTAGAAATTAAGATTGGAGTGAAGCTCTTTTTATCCCCAACAAATTGCACTTCTCACCCATCAGGTAAGGAGAAGGTAACTAGCTTCTGATAACAATCCACTTTAGCATGGTGGTGATGTAGCCAATCCATGCCCAAAATACAATCAAATTCAGATATCCCAAGCACAAAGAGGTCAGAGTCTAAATCATGTCCTTCGACAAAAATCGAGCAAGATTGAAGTACACGAGTAGAACTCATACTAGTATCTGATGGTGTAGAAACCACTAGTATGAAAGGAAGCTCTTTAACAGGCATGCCTAACTGATTTGCTAGTCTAGGAGATATGAAAGAATGTGTGGACCCCGAGTCTATAAGAACTCTAGCAGGAAACCCAGAAATAGAAAGAGTACCTACGATCAATTCAAACAATCACTAACCTAAGCATGCCACTACCATGAACTTGAAATTAAAGGCTATAATTAAAAGCTATAACTAACAGCGTACCTTGCACCACACCTAGAGCATCCTGTGCCTCCTCGGCTGTCACTGCGTAAACACGTCCTACCACACAAGGTTTCTTTGTTGGTGGTCCTGCCGGTGCTGCTGGTGGAACGTGTGCTGCTAGTGGAGCATCCCTCTTAGGACATTGCCTGGATAGATGCCCTATCTTCTGGCAATAGAAACAGGTCACACACCGCCCTCCAATTGGGTGAAAGAAATGACAAGTCTGACATCTAGGCCCTCCCTGGCCCTGAAAAACCGGTCGCACTGTAGGCCCTCCTGTCCCATTAAGCTGTAGTCGGGTAGCTCTGCTATCGATTGGCTGACCTCTGCCAAAATGTCCTCGCCCCTGGGCAGGCATCGGTCGTGGTATAGGACGGAAACTGCCTGCATGTGTAGGTCGTGATGGCATACGACTCTGACTCGTGTCAAGCGGTCTAGATAGTTGCTTATCTCGCATCCTTGCCTCACCCCGTTGAGCTAAGGATACTGCCTTCTCAAAGGTATCAATTTCTTGCATAATCAGCCTATCTGCCAGCTCGTCACGCAAACCATTAACATACCTCTTGATTTTCCTTGGTTCATGTGCCACAATGTGCTCAGCATAGCGGGCCAAGGCATTAAATCTAGCTGTGTACTGATCTACAGTCATGCTCCCCCGTACCAGTGCAAGAAACTCTTGTTCTTTTCTGTCCCTCATGGCCTCAGAGAAGTATCGACCATAGAAAGTATGCACGAATGTCTCCCAAGTGATATATCCACCCTTAGTTCTCGAAACCCCTGGTCGAGTGGCCTCCCACCATGTCTGGGCCTCCTCAACCAAGCTAAAGGTAGCTAAGTCCACCTTGTCCTCTTCTAGAATTCTCAAAGCTGTAAATGTCCTCTCCGAAGCCCTGATCCACTCCTCAGCTTTGGTAGGGTTAACCCCACCAGTATACTCACCAGTTAGCCTCTTGAACCGCTCAAGTAGGTCGGCCCTATGCTGACATCTGGCCGGGGCATAAGGCTGCTGCTCCCGCTCATTCAAATTTTGAAAGTACTGGCCTAAGGCAATGACTGTCTGACGCAATGGATCATCATTAGCCTGTTGACCAAGATTCTGGGCTTGTTGCCCATGATTCAGCATATCCTGTCCAGGCACTTGAGCATTCTGGCCTCGACCTCGTGGGGGTCGTCCTCGACCATGAGATGGCGGCTCATCCTGTGCGCCTCGCCCAAGACCCAAGGCAGGGTACTCATGTGGGTCCATGACCTAAAAAGGAAAAGGTTTAGTCCAACGTAGTTAAACAACTTTGGAAGTAACTTTTAACTTATAACACTAGGTGAGGCTCTAGGTAACTCTTATATCTTTTTAGACGTTAAATTAATTGGTATATTATTTTACGAGTCTCCTTATTGAAAGCCAAGTTGTTAACTTTTGTTTATAAACTTGCTAATATATTATGCTCAATTATGGAAACTTTTCGAAACCTATCCAAGGTCTCTAACTTAGCAAACAAACAAGAAGCATACTTACTGAGTGAGGTCGCTGCCTTCCTTGAATCTAGCTCTGATACCAACTATAATGACCCAATTCCAGAACCGGTCAATAAAGCACCTGCCCACACCACATGGGCTATCCTTTATGAAAAGGATAAGCGCTAGGTGCTTATGTTCTGGAGCTGGAGCCTATATATCCACATAAGGTTTCCTACAATTCACCCATGTGGGATATGGGGGTGTTACAAATCATATCTCCATACTCCGTGTCAATATTAGGTCATCACTAGGGACGGTTCGCTGCCACCCTAACATGCCTCTCGGGTTCGAATCATCCATTTTGAACCTCTCGTCTAAATTTACAGCTTGTCAGGTCATGCAGATATGGTCCGTCGCTAACCATGCATGGCTCGTGTTTTATTTTACTCCTCAAATCCTTTATTTAATGTAGTCTTGTGTATGACAATCATCAATCATATGCAACGGTCAATTGATGCATGACCATAGCTCATTGTATTTAGCCCTTTTTAGTAAAGTGTCATAATTCTAATGCATTCTATTTCTTTTATCTTATTATCTTAGCTTAGTGTTCCATGATGACATGATAGTCAATGATATCTCTTTTAAGTGTATTTATGATATATGTTCATCTCCTCTCTCATAAATTTTTTCTAAGTTTGTCATTTAGCATTTACGCTCCTAATCATTTATCTACTGGCTTATAGTAATTTATTACGGCCCTAACATGCCACTAACAGTTTCCTTCAATCTCATCACGTTGCTAGCGAGCTTGTCGGCCCTAAACATGGTACTAGCGGTGTTTGTCTTACCGGCCCTAAACATGGTACTAACGGGTTTATTCAAGCGGTCCTAACATACTTCTAATTTAATTCTTGTTACAAGCGGTCCTAGTATGATACTAGCGCCAAACATACACCATACATCACATCATTACAACCATTCAACCAACCAACCAAAATTACATCTCAATGGAAGAGAACTAAAATAAAATAAAATAAAATTTCTAGAAGAACTAATTAATTACCCTACCCATGTTTCCCATGCATTTAAAGATTTTATTTAACCCAATTGTTTACTTAAAATTTATTATTCGGGTTGATGCTTATTTTGGGCCTAAGAGGGCCCACGAGAACTAACTCGTTCTTCCCCCTTACCTAGTACGGAATAATACGGCGAAATGAGGCGATTTCCTAGGACGGTCCTACAAAATGTTAGTAAGGTAGAAAATTAGAAAATATGCTAAAATTTAGAAATTTTCCTAAATGGTACTTGGAAGGTTCATGTTCTTGGCATCTAGGTCAAAATTTTACCTAGTGAGCAAAAAGGGTCTCAGGTGTCTCCGATGGCCTCGTACCTATTCGGAATTGTATCGGGAGCCTTCTTGATATTGATCCTAAAATTACAGTGGCCAAGACATTGAGTTATAATATCATGTAGTGGTTGTAAAAACTGATTTTGGAATGATAAAATTCAATTGTGATTACCAATGTGTTTTTGGGATCTCTGGCGCTCCGGGAGTCCAAAGAAGCACTAAACCTTCAAGTAAGGATCTTCTAACCCTTTGTAACAACATGGACAGCAAGGAAAAGAGAATTATTAGGGCTGTAAGATTTAAAATTGGCAGCCAAAATAATTTTAAAAAGGCTACGGTGGCTTACCGGGGCTTAGGAGCAAGTATGGACCCGATTGCACCGGAAACAAGTACAAAAACCCAAAAGTTGGATAAAAGATAATCTACCTAAAATTTACAGCAAAGATACAAGGCCTTTAGGTGCTAGAAAAAAAATTGAAAGAGTGATATTGAAGGATTTAGACTCACACAAACGAATTTGGGATTATCGGTACGCGTAGAATTGCTTTTGGTGCCCAGATGGGGTTTTTCTTCAACTTAATGAACCTAGGCAATAATAGGGAATTAAATAAAATTCAAAATTGATTGGATGATGGGGAAATAAAGCCCAAAGGGCTGGACTTACGGTAGTTCGACAAAGAACACGATCACAATGGTAACAAAACGGAGAGTGCAAGGACAGTCCTTTGGTGCATAGTCTTCTTCTCCACTTTAATGAGCAAGACCAGGAACAATAGAGGAATGATGGGGCTATTTAATTGAAGTAAAAGAATGGGGGAGAGAGATGTAGCTGAAACTACAAGGAGGTAATGAGGACAACAAGATGGAGAATGGCGGCCATGGCTGCTATTTCTTTTTCCATTGTGCCTTGGTGATGGAGAATGGTTGGAGAAGGAAAGGAGAAAATAGCCTATTAGAATTCGGTCAAATGGACAATTGGAGTCCTAGATGGGATCACGTAGAAACCCAAAAAAAAAAGGAAAAGTAAAATAAATGTAAATAGTAATAATAATAATTGTAGGATAACTGTTAAAGAAAATGGTTAGTGCGGTTGGAATGGAACTTAGCTAAATAAATAAGGCAAATTGAATTTGAATAAAAAAAAAACAGAAACAAAATCCTAGGATGCATTGCGGCTGTAGGTTTATTTATTTTAATAATAGGGTTAAGTGAAGAATTATTGTATGTAACAGTAGCATGAACCCGATATGAACCGTACAGTCACTTATGCTAAAATTTTGAAACCCTAAGCAAATGAATTTAGAAGTGAGTGAGGAAAATTTCTTGACTCATTTTTGTGAGAAAAATCCAATGGTACTCCAAGATTTTCCATTCTATGCTCGGTTGGAAATGACAAAAATGCCCTTAGCCTAAAGAAAATGATTTTGAGCTTCCGGATTAGAATTTGACTTAACAACCACTAAAGAAATTATTAAAGGATGAAGATTTTTAATTTTATGTTGATTTTCAAAATTGGTAGGTAAAATTACAAAAATACCCTTAAGGTTAAAAAGGTAATTTGGAAATTTTCTTTTTCTTAATTTTTAGGGTTATTACAAAGTTTGTAACACTAAATATCTAATTAAGTAGGCAACTATATATTTAGATTTCTGTAAGTGGATTATTTTCTTTCCCTTTTTTTAAAGCCTTAATACTTTCACAACTCTAATTAAATGGACAATATAACATTTTTTATTATTAAAAGAGGAAAAGAACTTATAATTTTAGGATAAAGGAAAAACTATATGTAAACTATTATAAAGTGTTAACTTATATAATTTTTTAATATATACATTTTTATACCTAAAATTATTTTTTAATATGCAACACTTATAGATTTTCATGTGAAACTTTAGTATGAGTTTTACCACATAATAAGCTTTCACAGTATATACTCATTCAAGTTGCAAAACAAAAAAAAAACTTAATTGACAAAAAAATTATGTTCAAAGGTACCTTTTATAATAATACAAACTTTAGCTTGAGTTTTAATTACCATATATTTATTTTTTTATTCAAATAAAAAAATTAGTTATGAAGGTTTTTAAAATGCTAAGTTGAAATTTTAAGTTTTATAAAATATTTAGCTTTATAAACTTTAGCATGAGTTTTACATTTTAGTCTTTTATTCAAATAAAATATTTGGTTATGGAAGTTTTTGGAATGATAAGTTAAAGTTTTAAGTTTTATAAAATATTTACTTGAGGTATTATTTAACAGTAATATAGAACTAAGGGTGACATGTTTGAAGAAAAAAAATTAATTGCAATTTAAGAGTTTTAGGTACGATTAATGCAAAAAATAGTTTTATATAATACGTAATTCTATAATATAGAATTAAGGGCGGGCAGGTTTGTAACAAAAAATAAAATTTAGGGGTAACTTAAGGGTTTCTTTTAGTATCTTAGTGCTAATACAACTTCACTTAGATAAATAATGAAAAAATTGGGTTTCATTAAGAGAACAAAACATTTTATAACAGAAGGACAAAAAATTCGTTCAATATTTGTGCACTTTTGTACTTTTAATAATATAATATAACACAATACTTATTTCTCTCTAGTGAGAAAAGTCTAGTTTATTTCTCCTTCAATGTACAACCACCTATCCACAAATCTAACCACAATTTAACCCCTTCCCCACAACCTACTTTCTCAAAAAAATAAGTTTGTAAAAGGAATTCTCTGTTGGAATTTAATTATCAAGAATGATTACTAAATTTTATAAACGCACTAAGATATACTTGCTTTACTATTGCTTGGTATAGTCACATTATATGTTAGTGTACATGTACACCTTGACGCATGGGATAATTATTCAATAACTATCTTATAACTACTCATATTATGAAGGGATATGACCTTTAAATGAAAGGATATGTCTATCTCAACATATATAACCCTTGGGGAGGTAGTTGTATTACCTTAGTTAATGAAATAACATGACTTTTAGTGAATGATCATTTTTAGGCAAATTTAACGGTCTTTAGAATGTGGTTCTGGTCTTGATTTAAGGAAACACAACTCTTAGAAGAGTTGTGATTGTATGGCCAAACCAACACATCCCTTCTAAGAGTAGTTATTACCTTATTTTAAGAAAACAAGTTATGGGTGGATAAAGGCACCTCTTGACAAAGTAGTATAACCTTTTGTGAAGAGTTATGACTCTTTTATGAAGGGTTATGACCCTCCATAAGTGCCAATTCATCCTCTCTAAATAGAGGGCAATAGAATTGTACAAAAAGAAGTTGCGAATACAATTTCTGGAGGCTCTACTTGTTTTATTTCGCCATACACACTTCTTTATCACCATAAAGAGAATTGTAGTTAAGTATTGGGTATGAACCAACATATTTAATTACTTATAGTGCAAAGTTCAAGGGCTTAAATAAGCTAAGTTCGAATAGAAAGACTAACTCAACTAGGTTGATAAAGTTGGCAGTTACAATCACATTTAATCCTAATTGAGATGGTTGGTCTTCAACTTTGCAAACATACATATGTTGTCATATAACCCAAACAGTGGTGCTATCACCACCAGGTTTTCTAGTCTAGTTGTAGATTTCATTATGGATCACCATAAGTTAAATGAAATTCAAAAGCCCTAAGGCCATAGTCATGAAAACAAAACAAATCTTTTTTCTCACACTTGCCAAAGTCTCCATTAATGGTATCAATTGGTGGAAATGCTACCACTGCTAGGAGTGCTCATTATTTGGATAAAAATGAAAAATCCAAATATATAGATTATTTGGATTGGATATAATGGTTTGGCCATTTAGTTATTTGGTTTAGATTAGTTAAAAACCAAATTTTGTATTTAGTTATCTTGATTATCGGTTTTCAAACTTGAAACCAAACAAACTAAATAAATAGAAAAGTAAACATATTTTGCAATTCTTCCATCAACCTTTCATATATAAAGTCATTTTTTCTTATTTTGGACTAGATGTTTGAGTCAACATTTTAATTGTAGTTATGAAATACAATATTTTAAGTTTTTATCATATTTTCTCAATTTTAATTTAGTTTTTAGTTGCCATGCTCTTAGTTCTAATAAAGAAGATTCGAGTTACAAAATTTAAATATATTAAATTACGATTCATATGGTTAAAACAAAAATTGAATAAACCAAATTATTCAAATGGTTTAGATTTGTAACATGCAATTTGAATTATTCATATCAATTTTATAAGAACAAAAAATTAATCAGGTAGTTTTATTTAGATTAGTTCTAAATTAATCTAACCAAATGAATGCCATTATATCCGCTAGGTTGTATAGCAAGTTACATACTTGACACCACCACACTCTTAAAAAATCCCAAGGAATTATGGTCTTTTTTCATTAGTCTATTATCTTTGCCAAAACCTACTTGAAACTGCTAAAATATTCATTAATTTTAGTGATTGTGAAATCATTTCTTATTGTAAGTCTCAATGATTAAGGACTAGGGAAATGATTCAATGGACTAGATAGAAAGGGCTGATTATGAGCGTAAAAAGAAAGCAAGGACAATAAAGAAAGGTTCGACAGTTTAAGGAAAAGAAATCGATAACGAAGGGTAGTTTCAGTGGGCAATAACAAGGAAGCAAGGTCGAGGCCAATAGAGAAGGGATTCAATGGGAGAAGAAGATGTTGACAATGCCATGGAATAGAGGATGATGGTGGGGTAGGAAGTAAATGATGTTGGGTTTAGGTGTCAACGAAAAGAAAAAAAAACTAATGCCATATGCCATCTATCCAATGAGAGACTAACTCAATTAATTTCATAAAATTGAAGAACTAAGTCACATTGAGTCATACTTAAAGGACAAACTCACTTGAGTCAGCACAATCAAGGGATCAATTGTGCTTTTGACCTATACCACCCTAAGCTTGGCTCGAGATTTAGCCAATGTGTTCATGAATCATTTATATCATCTTTAATCTAAATTTGAACACATTATCAAACTAGATACACAATTTAAGCCAAACTAGACTTATTCGCCATATGGTTTAGTTGGTTTTGGTTTTAGCATTTCAAAACATTTTTACCTTGATTTAAGAGTAAAATCCATTCACGGTCTCCCAGTTTTAATAGTTGTCCTACAGTTGTCACTTACCTCACCTTGTATCATCATAAAATCTCCTACCTTCTAATGTGTATCCTGTTATAGTCCCTTCCATTAATTTTTCTGTTAACTTAAACAAAAGTTGATGACTTGATCTTTATGTATCAATGTGTCAGTACCCAAGTTATGTGGCCTCCTTTTTCATAACAAAAAAATGACTATATTGGAAGAATAAAAACTTTTAAGGTAACACTGACATAAACATATAATTTTAGGAATTAGCCAATTTTCATCTTTTTCCCCAAATCTTCTCTCATAAAAATGATGTTCAATTGATTAAAGGAAACTCATATTCATGTTTTCTTCTCTTGCATCAATGTCCTCTTGTTTAAATTAAGTTACTTCATCCACTTCTTCTTCCACAATATAGCTACTACCTCCTTCATTAAGATCAACTTACTTGTTTGCTTGCTCCACTTCCTCGCCCATCTCCATAGCTCCCTCCACCTTTCGCCCCGGGCTTACCACTATGTGATGGTTTTTACCCTCTCTTTGGTGAATGGACAAATCCAAGTCCAATTCATGAGATTGAACCACCCATAGCCTACCCATGCCGTAAATCATGAGATTCAACTATTTATAGCCTACCATGCCCCATATCAAGAGATCTTAGCACCCATAGCCCCTTATGCCATTAGTCGGGCATATCGGCTTGGCATAAATGAGGACTAGAGGAAGAGATGAAAGGATGAGATATGGATTGTGTATGACTTTGTAAGAACTTTTTGAAGATTGATTGGAATTTTTGCTATGTATGATTTTGCTGGAATTTTTTACAGTTGATTGGATTTTTTGTTACGTATGATTTTGTTGAAATTTTTTGAAGATTGATTGAAATTTTTGCTGTGTATAATTTTGCTAAATTTTTTTGAAGATTGATTAGAATTGGGATTGGAAGGAGAAAGCCTACTTGAGTTCTAATTCTTGACTTAGTCCGTTGCTATTGTTGGTGTAAATTTGATGAATGTGAGATATTTTAATTTCCCTTATTCACAAATCTAACAGAAACGGCCTAATATATAATCAATTTATTAAATAATGAAATGTTATACTGAGCTTAATGATTCCAACGAAAGAAGAAGATGAGATTTAGTTGACTAAGCTTAAGAAGACCACATTTTGTAGGGAGAGGTGATTTTTTTGTTCTATAGACATTATCCGGGGAAGAATATGAATTTGGCCTAACCAATATTTTAAAACCCTTAAAATTGTGTATTTGTGTAAGTTTTAGTCTGAAGTTTTTTTATTCTTCCAATATAGTCATTTGTTATTTTAAAATAGGATGTCACGTGACATTCTGGGCTACCACATCAATATCCAAGTTACCATGTCATCAACTTCCATATGAGATAATGGAAAAACTAATGGAAGGGACTACAATAGGATATGCATTAGGAGTTAGGGAACTTTATGATGACATAAAATGAGGCAATTGACCACTTTAGGACGAGCATTCAAGTTAAGGGATCACAAATAGATTTTATCATTTAATTTAAATGAACTTGAATGCTTGACTTAGGGTAAGTTACACCAAAAGTCTCAAAATCTTTTCTCAAACCTTTAACTCTCATTGCAAATTTGTTCTCAACCTCCATTTTGCTGCATATTGTATATTAATCTGTAGCCTTAAGAGTAATTGAATTGGCATAAAAATCTAATTTATAGAGAGGGAAAATTAATAATTTAAATAGCTTATTAACTATCAAAAAATTATGATACAGATTATATTTATGAGCAAACAATTACCAAATAGTTTAAATTCTAACTTTGAGGTATCTATCTTTATATCAAAATTTTAAATTCTAATTTAATTATTTGATAACTGTCTTTGTATAAATGCAATATGTGTCATACTGCCTCATCCTATAACTTTAGCTCCTTTGTTGTAGCACAAAGTGTAACGACCCAAATCCAAAACTGGTCAACGGAACACCTGCCCACACCACATGGGCTATCCTTTAGAAAAGGATAAGTGTTAGATGCTTATGTTCTGGAATTTGAGCCTATATATCCACATAAGGCTTCCCACAATTCACCCATGTGGGACATGGAGGTGTTACAAACTCCCCCCCTTATGTACCCAACGTCCCCGTTGGGGTCAATTAGATTACTTGGTTCCCCGGACCAAGTAACCTCTCTAATCGGACTACTTAGCCCCTGACCAAGTAGCATCTCGAATCTAGGATCAGTCCCGATAGACGATGCATGTGCATACCCACTATGTCACATCATCGTGGTCCGGGTCGGTTCTGATACCATTTGTAACGACCCAAGTCCAGAACCGGTCAACGGAACACTTGCTCACACCACATGGGCTATCCTTTGGAAAAGGATAAGCGCTAGGTGCTTATGTTTTGGAATTGGAGCCTATATATCCACATAAGGCTTCCCACAATTCACTTATGTGGGATGTGAGGATGTTACAAACTCCCCTCCTTATGTACCCAACGTCCCCGTTGGGGTCAATCGGATTACTTGATTCTTCAGACCAAGTAACCTCTCTAATCGGACTACTTAGCCCCTGGCCAAGTAGCCTCTCGAATCTAGGATCAGTCCCGGTAGACGATGCCTGTGCATACCCACTATGTTACACCATCGTGGTCCCGGGTCGGCTCTGATACAATCTGTAATGACCCAAGTCCAAAACTAGTCAACGGAACACCTGCCCACACCACATGGGCTGTCCTTTGGAAAACGATAAGTGTTAGGTACTTAGGAATGGACTCTTAATATATGGAAGTTCCCCCATCCCATACCAGCAGACACAACCACATACTTAGAACCAAACCTGGCTCTGATACCATCTGTAATGACTCAAGTCCAGAACCGGTCAACGGAACACCTGCCCACATCACATGGGCTATCCTTTGGAAAAGGATAAGCGCTAGGTGCTTATATTCTGGAATTGGAGCTTATATATCCACATAAGTCATCCCACAATTCACCCATGTGAGATGTGAGGGTGTTACCCTTTTCTAAAGGATAGCCCATGTGGTGTGGGCAGGTATTTCATTGACCAGTTCTGAATTTGGCTCGTTACAAATGTTATCAGAGCCAGGTTTGGTTCAAAGTATGTGGTTGTGTCCGCTGGTATGGGATGGGGGAACTTCCATATACTAAGAGTCTATTCCTAAGTACCTAGCGCTTATCCTTTTCCAAAGGATAGCCCATGTGGTGTGGGCAGGTGTTCCGTTGACCAGTTCTGGACTTGGGTCGTTACAGATGGTATCAGAGCCGACCCGGGACCACGAGGGTGTGACATAGTGGGTATGCACATGCATCGTCTATCGGGACTGATCATGGATTCGAGAGGCTACTTGGTTAAGGGCTAAGTAATCCGATTGACCCCAACGGGGACGTTGGGTACATAAGGAGGGGAGTTTGTAACACCCCCATGTCCCACGTAGGTGAATTGTGGGAAGCCTTATGTGGATATATAGGCTCCAATTCCAGAACATAAGCACCAGCGCTTATCCTTTTCTAAAGGATAGCCTATGTGGTGTGGGCAGGTGTTCTGTTGACCAATTCTGGATTTGGGTCATTACAAATGGTATTAGAGCCAGGTTTGGTTCAAAGTATGTGGTTGTGTCCACTGGTATGGGACGGGGGAACTTTCATATACTAAGAGTTCATTCCTGAGTACTTAGCACTTATCCTTTTCCAAAGGATAGCCCATGTGGTGTGGGCAGGTGTTCCGTTAACTAGTTTTGGACTTGGGTCGTTACACAAAGTTTAAGGTTTGATAAAATTTTCTAACTTATTTTCATTTTTACCCCTAAAAAAATGGAATTAAAAAATAGTGTTTGGTTGGCCGTAAAGAAGCACATTTGAATGTTTGGACAGATTGTGGCAGAACTAAAAAATTTAAGAGCCATGATCCACTTCACTTCTTAGTCATTCAAATACGCCGATTTGCAATTTCTTTCTTTGAAATTGGTTATTCTATTCACACATTGACCAACTGTTAATTATAATTTCTTCATCTAATGTGCCCATTGAAAAGAAGTGTCATAAAGTCTTGGGTAAGCAATATAGGCTTATAGTTGCTCTGGAATTGACGAGGAATTGCAAAAACAATGGAAAACCAAAGCATGAATTGGTATCAACTCTTACTTCTCAGTTCTTCATCTCTTGACATACTATTATAAGGATTTGGAAGGAGGCAAAGCTTCAAATTGCCTAGTAATAGAGCTGTTGATTTTACAACGAAATATGCAAGTAATACGGGGTGCAAATTAGTTGAGCTTGATTTGAGAAAAGTGGTTGAACTTTCGTTACAATGTCAAACCTACATCAAATCAATGACAAAGGAGCTTAAAGCAAGATTTGAAGTAAGGATTCTCTTGTTATATGCTAATTTTAAAGTAAGAGTTGAAGTAAGGGTAGTATAGTAAATTAGCAATAGAAAAGTTACTAAAAAGAGAAATGATACAAAAGTTATGAAACTATCCAAAAAGAAAAATTGAGCAAAATATAGGGGACGGAGGGAGTAATTTTTTGACAGTTAATAGACAATTCAAGCTTTCAATATTTTCTTTATAAATTGAGTTTTTGTGCCAATTCAGTCTTGATTAAGGCCAGGGACTAATATGCAATGAAGTATAAAGATTTGTAACCAATATGGAATGTAGTGGAGGTTGAGAATCAATTTGTATTGGGAATTAAAGATTTGAGACTTTTTGTGCAATTATCCATACACAATCTGATGAGAAACGACAACGTTTGGTTGCAGTCCGCACTTACCAGCTGCACCGACACGCGTCTTTCGCGTCGTCCATCAGAATTCAAAAACTTATGTCGTCGTCGTTATTGGACCATTTTTTTTTTTTCACTCGAACGAAAAAACGGTGTTCAAGAAAAAAGCTACGAAGCTGCATTTTAAAGTTTTGATTTTCTCTCTCTAATCAATTCGCGATTTGAATTCGGAGGAGAGAGAAGAGGCGAGGAAACCATTTTAAGGGAAGAATAGGTGAAGGTGGTTTGATGAACGGGATGGGGAGGCAGAGATCGGCGGCAGCAGCGGCGCATCACCAGAGGCAGCACTCCGACAACTTCTTGGATACGACTTCCAACGGCCGGTGGCTTCAGTCCGCCGGTCTTCAGCATCTTCACTCTTCTTCTAACAACCCCATTCCGCCTCTTCAGGTCTTCTACTTCACTTGCCATTTCCTTCAAATTTTAGCTGCGATGGCCTAGAACTTTGTGTGTGGAAACGATCTAAGTGAAAGATCTGGCAATGTGATTTCTTAGTCTTGAAATTTGTTTCACTGTCGGTTGTAGATCTGAGAAAACAGTCTGTTCTGTGGGAAAGGAAGTTTCATGGAAGGCCTGCTAAATGGGGCCTAAGAGTCCAATTGGATTCCTTTGAGTATATGGAACGAATATGAAAATGGGAAAGGAATTTTTATGGATGTCATTTTTATTTTGGAAAAGGAAAACTATATTTATGTCTTTGCCCAGAATTTCGGCTGCAGATCTATAAGTATATTTGCATTGCTTTATTTTGTTTTTTTTTTCCTCCCTCTACTTATGGTAGATGATTCTGGAAGCAGGATTATAGTTTTTACGGTGGTGGAGGGCCAGGACAAGGGTCCAGAATGTATAGGAATGCACAGAGGGGTTTCAATGGGAATGAGTACTATGCGGAACCTAACACTCCTCCAGTCAGTTCCCGGCCACCAAGTCAGAGGAAGAATGGTGAAGATTCACCTAGTGAGTTCAGCCCGGGACTCTTGGATCTCCATTCTTTTGATACTGACCTTCTGCCCGAGGTATGCTTCCTTATTGTTGTGGTTATACTTCCTCTTTGTTGTGGTTAGGTGAAACTATTTTGACCTTTTTGTGGTACACTCTCGTCACTTATATGGGATCTAAAGAAATGAACGTGAGTTTATCAACTTTGAGTTTGTAGGTCTTACTAATGAACGTGAGTTTATCAACTTTGAGTTTGTAGGTCTTACTTCTAATGACCAATGTGATGGTGTTCTTTCTATATCTGTTTTCTTTATTTAGGCCAATTAAAAAACCTCTGTATATTTTTTAATTGTTTAGTCTTAATTGTAGACTGATATAGATCAAGATTGTGATTATAAAGGAGCTTTGGGTTTGGTTAAATTGAGATTCTGGATGCTGAAATTGCGCGCTTCAAATACAATCAATAGTATGTTCTACTATAAACATCCTTAGGTTGCAATATGTTGTCTGGGAAATTGGTGAGCTTTTAGTGTTAGATGATCCTTAATTTGGCTTACAAATTCTTCTCAAAGTTTCGTTTATCTTGGACAGATGTCAGCTGCGAGCCTGTATGATGGTCCGTCCATGTTTAACCATGTTAGAGGTAGAAGCTTTGATGATTCTGATCCCTACACTTTGAATAATAAGCAAATAAGCAGAGCTCGTGGGATCCCTGATAACAACCTCCTTAAGAGCTTTGCTGCTGACAAAGAGAAGGCCAATTCTGTTGCTAAGATTAAAGTAGTGGTAAGTTTTCCTATTTAACTACATTATCTTTTTTACAGTGAATTATGTTCTTCACTGCCAAGAAAATGCTATAGTTGCTAGAGCAGCTTCTGTCTGTTGAAGCTTATCAAATTTAGGTAACAATAGTGAATCACTCATGTGAAGTATTTTTTGTCTAAAAGAAAATGATGTCTATTTTATATGCAATATAAGAAATACAGGCAAGCATTAACGATTATATTGATTCATCATTCACCCATGACTTTCACTCCAGGTGCGCAAAAGACCACTTAATAAGAAGGAATTAGCGAAGAACGAGGAAGATATCGTGGAGACATATTCCAATTCTTTAACAGTCCATGAGACCAAACTCAAGGTATCATTTACTGGCTTTATAGCTATCTTGGATATATGATTTCTTATTTCTTAAAGTGAACAGAAAATAGAACTTAAGGAAAGTAAATACTGGGTTAAAACTTTCAGAACCATTGTTTCAAAATTTTTTCAGGGGAACCTCTAATTTTTTTATAGGTCGATTCTTCTAGGAACTATATGATTTCATGTTTGAGTAATTGTTTAGATTTGATTCCTAAAGGATTGAGACGTTGACCCTGCTTACTTTGTTTTAAATTCTTGATCTTGTTTGTAGAGCATTTGTAGTTACAGTCAAAGCTAATAATGTATGTCAACATATTTTTTTCAAAACCAATTGCAGGTTGACCTTACAGAATACGTGGAGAAACATGAGTTTGTTTTTGATGCGGTGCTAAGTGAGGAGGTCTCCAATGATGAAGTGAGCTTCTGACTGAAACTGACTTGATTTAGCCGGTTAATGAAGTAGTAAAATAAAAGGTCAATAGTTTTAACATTGACTATCTGAGTTATATGTTCGTGTGGTTTGTTCTTCTGGTAGGTGTATCATGAGACTGTGGAGCCTATAGTTCCTATCATATTTCAGCGCATCAAAGCTACTTGTTTTGCATATGGGCAAACAGGTGATTGGCTGTCACTAAATGTTAGGTTATTTATGAGATTGATTTTTGAATGTAAGTTATTTCTCTTTCATGAAGTTATTCTGGAGTATGAATGTATATTAGGAAGGCTCTTGTGTTTGTATGACTAGTCTATCAGGAAATGCCATGCCTTAATCAGTGACGTATTATGATCATTAGTGATATGTTCTCATTAGCTACTGGCTTGTGTCCTGAATCTTCACAAACATACACATTTGCACAACCAATAATGGGCTTTGTAGAAACAAGTAAATTTTTAAACCAGTTCAGCTGTATAACCGAATGTTAAATCCTATGCTAACTGCTATGTTTTTCAAGAATTCAGGTAATTTTGAGTTATTGAAACTTACCTACAACTTTGGATATCTCTATGCTCAGGAAGTGGGAAAACCTACACCATGAAGCCATTGCCACTTAAAGCTTCACGGGATATCTTGAGGTTGATGCACCATACCTACAGAAACCAAGGCTTTCAATTATTTGTCAGCTTCTTTGAGATATATGGTGGAAAATTATTTGACCTCCTCAGTGATAGGAAGTAAGTTGTGATGATGTAATGTTTACTGCTTTCAATCTAGCAGTGGTTTCTAAATTTGGTTCATTTATTCTCTTGCAGAAAGCTTTGCATGAGGGAGGATGGTAAGCAACAAGTTTGCATAGTAGGCTTGCAAGAGTATAGAGTCTCAGATGTAGAGATGATTAAGGAGCTTATTGAGAAAGGAAATGCCACAAGAAGTACTGGCACGACTGGGGCAAATGAGGAATCCTCTCGTTCGCATGCAATTCTTCAGCTGGCTATTAAGAGGTCTGCAGATGGAAATGAATCAAAGCCTCCTCGACTTGTTGGCAAGCTGTCTTTTATTGATCTAGCGGGAAGTGAACGTGGTGCTGATACAACAGATAATGACAAACAAACCAGGTAAAGTTGTTCATTCTGCAAACCCCTTATACACTGTTGGATCTAGCGGGGAGTTACTTAAGTGAAGGAAAAGGGGCAGTATTTAGCTGTACAGAACAGCGGGCAGATTGAATTGTTAGTTGTTGGTTCTGCACATTAATATGCAACTGAGGGTGTAGCAAGTTTTAACTTCAGTTCTGATGCTCTAATCATAAATTTTCATATGGGGCTTCATTTTATATACATACATTGTTTAAATCTACAACAAACTCCAAAATGGAATTATATTAAAGGTTTACCTTGGTTGTTGCATTGTGTGGATTTAACTGTTTAACAGGCCAGTTGTAAAGTTGAAAAGTTAAAATTATCTTGAACATTTCAAATGACCTGATATGAATGCTACATGGTCCCTTGACCTTCTTAAAACATATTCCTTTGACATTTTCCATGGCTGGCTTAATATTATCTTTATGGTTGCATTTGGCCTGCTAAATCAAGTGATTAATTAATCACTTATTGTCTATTTTTCTTTTTTGTCTAGAACCAATTCTATTTAAAAACTAGTACTCTATTTGCCTAATATGAATCATGTTTTTTTGACGAAGTAATGAATTCTATAATTTTTCATTACCCACCTTAAAAAAATAAAAACTAATAAATAATACTTTCATTTCGCAAAAAATTGTCTTAAAAGTGGTTTTTGGGCTTCTTAAATAGGGTTTCATTTAGTGTACAAGTTGAGCAAATGATCACTATATATAAAAATAGTAATTGCAAAATACTCACTTATCAATAATTTCCGCTGAATGCACCCAACACTGCTTAGTTCGTCATCTTTTGATTGTCATGCAGAATGGAAGGAGCAGAGATCAACAAAAGCTTACTTGCGCTGAAGGAATGTATAAGAGCTCTTGACAATGATCAGGGTCACATCCCTTTCAGAGGCAGTAAATTGACTGAGGTTCTGAGGGATTCGTTTGTTGGAAATTCACGAACTGTTATGATATCATGCATTTCACCAAGTTCTGGGTCTTGTGAACACACTCTGAACACCTTGAGATATGCTGACAGGTCAGCAAAATTATTTTTGGTAATTAGAGGAATCCATACAGTTTGATTGTTGGAAAGAGTGGGACAACACAGTACAATTTCGCCCTTTGAATTGGCATTTCGTTTTCCTGTAAAATTTCAGGGTGAAGAGTCTTTCGAAAGTGAACAATTTGAAGAAGGATGTAATGCCTTTCACTGCAAACCCAAAGGAATCCGCATTGCCACCATCAGTTTTACCAGCTACATCAAATGTGGAGTACGAAGCTGATGGATTGCCAGATCAAAATGAAAGAGATGATTATGACACCTCAGAAGATTCCTACGAGCCTGAAAAACCTGTATGGAAGAAAAATGGGAAGCAAGAACCCTACAATTTTCCTATACGAGAAGAGAAACAGCATAAACCGGCTGGTCAACGACAATGGAAGGAGCCACCAAGCTCTGATCTGAATAAGCCAAGCCCTGAGGATGATTTGAATGCCCTGTTGCAGGTAATTTGGGTTTCATAAGGAGATTTCTTTATGATGCATAATGAGGTGAACATTGACACATAAATCCTCCATACATTATTTCCAGGAAGAGGAAGACCTTGTAAATGCTCATAGGAAACAGGTTGAGGATACAATGAATCTTGTAAGAGAGGTACGTGATTGTTTTATGGCAACTTTCTATTTGCTGATAGCAGCTATGAAATTGTACCGCAACTACACTCTGATTCTCTTACATCAAATCAGGATAGGTTTTCTTGGCCCACTAGGTAATAGAATGGATAACTTGTTTTCGCTTAGTTTGACATGGATTTACATTGCAGGAAATGAACCTGCTGGTTGAGGCAGACCAGCCTGGAAACCAACTGGATGATTACATTTCTAGATTGAATGCTATCTTATCCCAGAAGGCTGCTGGTATCCTGCACTTACAAACTCGGTTAGCTCATTTCCAGAAGCGCTTAAAGGAGCATAACGTATTGGCATCTTCTGGCTACTGAAAACGGCAGAAAGCATTGCATCTTCTGGGTGGTGTGAACTCGCAGAAAATCATCGAAAACTCAAAACAGATCAGTTCAACTTCGTTTTGTTTATGCTGAATGGTTGTTGTCTCAAAGGTGCAAAGTCAGTCAGCAGGTTCAGGTGGCCGGTGTATTGCAGGATGGTGAGTTATAGCTAGTTGTTTGTTGGATCTAGGTCATCATAATTTATTATGCCCTTCTGTTCCTTTGACGAACATTGGGTTGATAAGCTATTTCGGCGCCCTGAACAGATCTTGTAACTTTAATTCTTTATTCCAATACAAATCAAATTGAACTGTTTCAGTGATTGTTCTATTTTGGTATAGGGTTTTTAAGAAGATATATTTCTAAATGCAAATTAAAAGGAACTTATTTAAGCGACTTAAAAGACAAAATTAAGAAGTTAATTAATTGATATAACTGTATAACACGTAAACAGAAGCTGATCGGATACTAATTATTACTTCTATCTATCTATCTATGTATGCTTGTCTTGTACGTACAAGTCGAATCATTCAAGTGAGTTGCTTGCCGGGTAATCAATCATGGGGTACAATCGGTTGGGTGGTCGATCATTCCCCCTGTGGCGGCAATGATAGTGATTTCAGCGCACCCTAACTGGCGGGCTGCTTGTGTTCTGGTCCAGGAGCCGCCCGGGAGCTTTTCGTCATAGCCACCTTGCACCTCCAGGCGGAAGCGCCAGATATGAGCGGCGAGCAGGTCAGCCAAATCACAACTGTCTTGTTGGGGCAAGTCCACTGGCTGGAGAGCGGAGTTGATCAGAGTAGAGGCACGCGTCCCTTGGCGGAAGGCGGGCAATGTTGCGGCAGCAAGACGGATGGGGTCGGTGCAAGCAATGTCGAACCAAGTGAGGGAGGCGACAAGGTGGTTGTAGGCGAGAGGCGTGTGAGAGCTAGGGTTTGAGAAGCGCAAGGTCACGTCCCAGGTAATGTTGTAGGGTCTAACTCCGGCACCGGCGCTATCGTTGTACTGGGAGAACGAGCGCAGGTCGACGGCGGGTGTGACCGGGAAAAGCAACGGGTAGAACAAGAGCATGAACGCCGACAATAAAACGCAGAACAGGAGACAAACTGTTACAAAATCCAACACCCGTCGCCACCACAACTTCTTGGCTTCTCCATAATCATCTTCTTGTTTCAACGACTTGGGATTCCCTCCGATATCGTAAGATGCTTCTGCCATATCTCGATCTCTATCTTCCCCTACACAATAGAAGAGCTTTACTTGTTCTTAATTTTCTTGTGGTATTGAGGTAGCTCTTCGTCATAATTTATAGGACTAGGAATATGGAGGCCTATTAGTATTAGTAATTTAACTTCTCTTGGGATTTAGATTTCTACTGGCATCAGACACCTAGTTGACTTCGGCCATCTTAATATATTAGGTTCTTCGACTTGGATTTGAATTTGGCTTTGGATATGGATTCCATTCCATTCCATCTGCAAGTAATACGAATTAGTTACATCTTCCCGGTAATTACACTAAAAGGACAACAATTGTCGCTAAATCATAGCGAAAACAAGAGTTGACCAGTCAATGGCAAAGGCTGGACGATTTTCCAATGTTTTGCTTTTCTATGATTAAAAATCATCGCAATTTTTGCCATAATTAATTTTTGACATTTTAAATCATCTCAAATATTTGGGCGGCCTTTTTTTGAGACAAAATTTGTAACTTTCGTAGCAGACTAATGTAGTAAAATTATAGGAAAAACTGCTATGATTTTGCCGCGATTATAAACAAAAATACTTCCTTCGTTTTGCATTAATTAACCCCTTTATCTTTTTTTTACTAAAGTTTGACATGAAAATATTTATATTAATATGTGTAACTATAATATTTAAGTTTCATTTTCACATAATATATTCATATTTTTATAATAGATTTTGAAAGAAATAAAATTATAAATTAATTCCTTTGAATAGTAAAAGGTTCAGTTTTTATGAAACGGAAGGAGTAATATTCACATGATCAACAATTTTTCCATCATTCCATTGTTTTTTTTTTAGAAAACTCAAAAAAAATGATTCTTCAAGGACACCATAACCCAAAATCCCTAAACCCATCTACCCTAAATTGTAAACCCTAACCTCTAGACCACAAGTGCTAAACCTTAAAGTCTAAACCCTAATTTCTAAACCCAAAACTCGAAACCTATTAACCCTAAACCCTAAACCCCTCAACCCTAGCCCAAACCCAAAATACTAAACACTAAACCCTAAACCCTAAATTGTAAATCATAAATAATAAACAGTAAACACCAAACCTTAAACCCCTTAACCCTAACCCAAACCCCACCGCAACCCTAACCCTAATCCTAAACCTTAAATATTTGAGTAATGCTCAATTCTAATTGTAACTCAAAGTCACGATCCTCATTACTCGAGCCTTAACAAAAACTGGCCTTCAATAATGGTGGGGTTAGGGATTTACACCAATTTCATTTTAACTTAAGTCATTTGACTCCAAAATGACTTATTTTAATTCTTACATTTTTTTTACCCGAAACTAATTTTAATTAAAATCCAATATTATGTAACTATAATAATTTATTGAAAATACAATTTTTGTAATTTTACTAAATTTTTTATAAATTTTTCTAATTTAAAACATTAAAAAATAAAAATTCATAAAAATTTAACAACATCATGAAAATTTACTTTCAAATGAATTATTGCATCTACATAATATTGACTTTCAAATGAAATTGGTTTTAGGAAAAAAAATGTAAAGGTAAAAATAAGTTAGTTGACTTAAGTTAAAACGAATTGGCTCTAATTGAACTAATTGTATATGCTTAACAGGGGTTAGAAACTTCTATATATACATTTTAGTTAGTAATTAAACATATTTACTAAGTTTCCATTTTAGAGGTTTTTATATTTAGAAAGTAAGAATATCTTTTTAGGTTCTCATAGTTAGTAAGTTTAGTGATCTTGATAGAAATTTGTTAAAATTATGGCATTAGTCCCTAAGCTATTTATATTTATGTAGTTAGGTACCATAATTTTGAAAATTTCAATTTTATTCATTGATAATAATGACTTTAACGAACCCTTAACTTTTTAATAGTTTGCAATTTCACATAAAATGTTTAATATTTTGCAATTAAGTCACTAATAATTCAGTAGTTGCAGATCATGGGAAAATCCTAGGACAGCATAACATCAAGGGAAAATTATGGGAAAAGCAATAAGAAATCAAGGAAAAATTTTAAGAAAAATTAAAGGAAAGAGGGAAGGGTATTTGGGCAAGATGCAAAAAAAATTTGAGTGAAATTTTACAAAAATTTAAAGGAGAGGGGAGAGGTATTTGGGCCGGACTTCTGCCACAATTTTAATCATTGCAGTTGGTGACACAAAATCGAGGGATAAACAAGCACCACATGTCAAATTGTCACAACACTTTAGTGATGGTTATAATCGTCACCCTAGTTTGAATATTTTGCCTCAATTGCCACTGAGAATCGATGCACAATCATCATAATGATGCGACGATTAGAATTGTCTCAATCATTAAGATGAACTATAAGTTCGCCATCTCCCCATATAATTTTTTATTTGCAAACACTCCCCCTATTTTCATCTACTTTTCTCTACTGCCCTTTTCTTTTCACGCAGAAATGTCGGTCATCAACCAACTCTCTCCATCTCATCTCTTCCATT